>CAOJBK011563228.1:0-18098 GCA_948294925.1 Codiaeum variegatum
GTAGTGTGCCCGTGAGTGTTATGGAACATACACCACTGAGATATATCCCACTTCTCTGGATCCTTCATGATCGGTCTTGGTCTCCTCCAAATCTCCTTGTCCCGAAAGGCTGCGAAAATCACCTTTGGCTTGGCATTTAAAGGTGTGAATTTATAGGGGCTAAATCTCTCCCTCATTGGTTGTTTGATTTGCCTTAGTTAGGGATTCTACCTACTCAATGATCCTCCTATCCTTAGTGTTGTGTCTTCCTTCTTCCCCTCTCTTATGGGATGAACCTCCCCCTTCTGGCTTCCTCTTCCTATAGAACCTACTTTCTCTAAAAGCATCATCTTGCTTAATATACTTCTCCGCTATAGCCTTGGCCTCGTTCAGTGTTTTAGGATGGCTTCGAACTAGAGCTTTGAAATAGTCCTGATGAGTTGTACACTTTTATAGGGCTTTGACTGCTCGAGGCTCATCTATGTCTGGCACCTTCAAGGTCTTTTTGTTGAACCGAGCTATGAAATCCCATAGTGACTCATCCAAACCCTACTCCACCTGCTCCAAGGCTCATGTAGGTGTAGGTATTGGGATACTAGTGAAGAATCTCTTTATAAACAAGTTCACTAGACTCCAGAATGAGTCTATACTTCCTTTTGGTAGGCTGTCATACCACTTCATTGCCGCTCCTTCCAACGTGCTTTGAAAAGCTCAACACAATGCCTCTTCTTTAGTGGTCTACAACTTCACTATATGTTTATACTCCAGGACATGTGCCTTTGGATCCTAACTTCCATCATACTTCATCATCTGTGGCTCTTTAAACTTCTCAGGAATATGAAACTCATCGATCCTTCTACTAAATGAGAATCTTAGGTTGAGAGTAAAATTTACCCTATGATCAGGCTTGGCTCTTACCATCTCTTCCATGTATCTCTTCACTTCTTCCCTCAACACGACTCTAGAACCATGATGGCTTGAGGCTTCTTGATCATCTGCCTCCCTTCGATGCTTATATCTATGAGGATGCCTTCACTTACTCTCCGACTCCCTGTGGGATTGACTCCTTCGATTGTCTTCTCCTCTACTCCTTCTGGCTTCACTAGCTGCGAGCCTATCTCCTACTCCTTCTCTATCATCCTCTATGAGCCTTCTACTTTCATCTCCCACTCTTTCCTCGATGGCTAGCACTTCTACCATCAATACCCAGCCTCTGTCTTCTGTGGGTCTGGTTGGTGGCACTCTCTCTACTTCTACACTAGTGGGGGTGTTGAAATTCTACCTTCTACACATAGTAGGAGGGTCGTTGCCAACCTGGGGTGGTGGGTTAAGTGTTGGAGTTGGTTGGAGTTATGAGATTAATGGGACAATGTTAGTGACTAGGCTCTTTAAAGTAACCACTAATTCTGGGGTTGTAAGGGGTAGCGTAGGTTGTGGGCTAGAGTTGAGGAGCTAAGCATTTGAGATTGCCCCATAAGGCCTTGAAGAGTTTGTAGGGAGTTGGCTATGCAGGTTTTGAAAGATGATGGAAGAAAGAATCGTCAGTGTAATGATTCTCAGAGAAAAAATAGAAGAAAAATGGTGAGAAAACTAAGTGTTTCCCACATACGATGCCAAATGATGCGTGGTGTGTTTCCACAGAGTTTGAATGGAACTCCTCTGATTGGATTAAGTCTACCTACAAGATAATGAAACAATCAGGGGTGGGCGGGCGGGTGTCCGGCATAAACCCTACAACGATCAAGTCAGTTTCTATAGAAGAGTTGAGAGAGAGCTCTCAGAAATGGAGTGTGTGTGACATTTGGTGTATATTTTTTATCTTACCTGAATAAGGCGCTTTGAGGAGTATTTATAAGGTTGAGTCACTGCAGCTGGGACACATGTCCACTTTGGGTAGACTACAAAGTATCCTTGATGGGACTGTGACATGACCGGAGGGCTGATGAGTGATACTTTGGGTAGTCTGAACCACGAAGGCTAGCATGCCAAATCTTTGAAGGTTCGGGGGTTCGGAAAGTGACTAACACACTTGTAAAATTCGGACTAATCTTGAACCACTAGTTGGTGTCGAACCACACATACAGGGCCGTATCAAATAGCAGACAATAAGAGGTACAATTGTGAGCATTTTTTTTTTTTTTTGCCAAGAAAATTGTGTACATTATTTACATTTTAACTTTATTTAAAATTTGGAGATTTATAACCAAAGTTAATAGATAATGAATTTTATTTTCTTTTAATGTTCAAATTTAAATTATAAAGCAATACTGAAATATTACCAAGACATCTTATGCAACAATTTTACAGGTTGTAATTGAGTCCGAATGTTAGAGTATTAGAGACTGCTTATGCTTAAATCCAAATTTGAATAACTCACTGTACACACGAATTTTTTATCTTGAAATTAGAAATAATAAAAGAGTGAACATATATAAATTTTAAATTTGATAAAATGAAATAAATGAGAAACGATCTTTAATGGTAAATTTCTATAAAAATAGAAATTAAAACCTTTGATTTTTTTTTCGTTTGATTAAGATCCAATAACTCGTGAAACTTGATCTTGAATTCATAGAAGCTTTCTCATTCAATTCCAATGAATAAGATGAGTTGAATTGATAGCAAGTGAAGAACATCGTTTGCAGATCCGAAGACTTGTAGAATCTTGATATAAAGCCTTGAAGATTCGATTTGAAGTATTCTTGATGCTTGCAGAGAATTTAGTAGAGTTTTATTCAATATTTTGATTGTAGAGTTCTTACTACTTGACTTGATTTATCTGTGTCTGTCAACAATGAAAATTGAACTTCTCTATTTATAGAAAAATTTGGATGAATATTTATGATTATTTGAACTATATAAAAAAAAGAATATCTTTTTATTTAGTTAAACATATTTATATACATTTAAACTATTTATAGAAAAGAAATGTTATTTTTTAAAATTTGACAAATATATTTTTTACATGTAAATATTTGATTTATTATTTAAAATTTATTTAATAATTAATTTAAATTAAATTAACTACTAAATAAAAAAATAAGCCCAATTTATTTAAGATTTCAAAATTTTAATGTCTACACTCATATTCAAACTCAAAGTAAATTTATGAAATCAATCTTATTTTAAATATAAGTTTACGACTAAATGAGTAACTGCATGACTAAGTTGAACTCAGTTAATTCTGTATCAAACTTGAGGTTGACTCAAGTTTGACTTAATATAAAAATCAAACTTGAATTCAACTCGTTTGCAGGCCAATAAACTCCTACCTAATGGAGAGTTAGATATATAAATAAATATTATTATGTGGAGGTAAAATCGTTTTACATTGAAGTTTGATTAAATTTGTGAGTTTGTCAAATTTAGTAGTATAAAATTTGAACTCTGCTCATCTACGTACTTGAATAGTTCAAATTCAAACTCGACTCGATTTATACCGAATTAATTTTGATTATTTTTCAAATTAATTATGAAAAGTTTCGTGAGTCAGTTGGACTCATTCAGATTTTAGTTAAAAGAAAAAATTTTAAAAGTAATTTAAAAAAAAGTTAAAACATTTTTCATTTTTATTATATAAATTAAATTTTTTCAAAAATATATATTTTTAAATTAATTTTTACTATGTTTTAAAAAAAATATTCTAAAAAAATTATTTTTAAATTTTTTTAATTTATACAATATATATTAAAAAAATAGTTTATGGTGTAAACTTTCCTAATTAGAATTTCTTATTATGAGGTGGAGCTTTTGCCTAGTGGGCTCTAGAGTCCAATTGAACTGAATTCTTCCATTGAGCCTAGTTAGGTCCAATCAAGACTTGGATATTTTTATTACTCAACATATTAAAAATGAAAACTGCATAATTTTTTAAAGAAATTACACAAAATATATTTTTTAATATTTTCTATAAATCTATTATTTGGTTTAAAATTTTATATTTTCATTAATTATTTTTTGTAAGTTTTTTATTTTTATTTTCTTAGGTTTAAGTTGATTTTAACTTGATTTGGAAATTAATTTTTATTATATTTATATGTTGAAGGAAATAAAAACTATTTGTTGAAAATTATAGTAAAAAATATAAGAGTTTGATAAATAAATTTAATAATTTTTTTATATTTGAAATTGAATTTTTAACATTTAATCATATTAATTTAATATTCATCACTTAAATATTTAAATTAAATAAAAAAATTATTTAGAATAATAATTAAATTATTAGAATTTTAAATATTTTATAACTTAAAATATATTATTTATTTTATTTAATTATTACCTTTTTTAAAATAATTTAATTTTCATTATTTAGTTTTTAGTTTTCTTAACACAACACTATAACTGAGTGAAATGAACATATATTTTTAGACAATATTATAAAAATTCATATGAAAAATGTTAATGTTCACATCATTATCTTTTTCTATTTCAAAGCCTTTTTTCTTTTTAATATTTTCTCTTTCACTATTTTTTTTCTTGAATAGACGTCATAAAATATTTTTTAAAATTTTTAATGGTATATTTATTTTGAAAGAAAAAAAGTGAGGATGGATAAAATGGCAAAAAAGGGTGAAAGAAAATAAAATTTTATTTATTTGGTTAAAGGGCAAAAATAAGAACCTATGAATAAATACTGTTTTTAAAAATCTTTCCATGAATCATATATATATCCTCCACATGTCACATTATTAAGTTTTCATATGGCTTTGAACACTAATTAAAAAAAATGACATATATCAATTATTAATTACTTTCTTTATTTATTTTAATAATTACATTTAATTACAACAGTGATTTCTCAAAATTATTGAATGATTTTTTTTTCACTTTTTGTACAATATAAAGATAATTAGTTATTTAAACTAATTAATTATTTTGCTTTTTTTTTTAAATAAGTCTTGTTGTTATAAAATATTTTAATTTGCTATAATGTATCACTAAAATATAAACAATACAAATAAAAATTTAATAAAATTACATCAATATATGGGATAATATTAATTTAGAAAATATGAATGAAAAATGATATTTAATTTGATATGTATTTAGTTGTTAATTATGCTTGTTAACAAACAAAATTTCTTAACTTCTTAAATTAAGACTAATAATTATTAAAAGTATAACAAATCAGTTGTAAAAATAGCTTAAAAATAATTATGATAGTTGATTTTTTTTTAAATATTGCATCAATAATCTAAAGTAGAATGACCTTCGAGGGGCATGGTCTGACAGTAAGTAGCTAATATTTATAGTTACACGTTCTAGGTTCAAGTCTCGGGGGAGGTAGGAGGTAAAATTGATTTGGATGTTAGTTCATACTCTTACTTTTAAAATAATAATAATAATTTAAAGTATAATAAATAATTATGATAATAAGTATGAATACAAATTTAAAAATAATGCAAATTTTATTTAAAAAATTTTGAAAACATAAAAATAATTTCATATATATTATAAACAACATATATGTAATTTAAATAAAATAAAAAATAATTTTAACTTTTACTGTGATTTTAAAAAAAAAATAACTATAGATAGTGTTTGACAATATTATTGAACACCTAAAATTAAAAATTTTAATATATAATTTTTTTTTTAAATTCGTGCATTTTACAATAAAACTTTTCTATTCAAATTGAGGGAATTTAAAGATAACAACTAATATGAACAATTTTTTTAAAATTACTTGTTTTTTGAAAACTTATTTTTAAATGACTTAAAAATAATTTTTATTGATCTAAATTTAATATATTACTTCTTTTATAAATATCACATAGCTATCAGGTAAATACATCAAAAACATTAAACTTTAGGTTATTTTTCACGGAAGTCATTAACCGGAAAATTTTTTCAGGTGAATCATTAAATTACTGAAAATTTTCAAAGGAATGTCACCCACCACCCCCAAATGACAGAATGGTACATGTGAGCAGGCACATGAGCAAATTTACTGACTCACCTAGACATGTGGGTGACACGTAGGCACTTTTAAATGACATGTCGCCTATAAGTCTCTACGAGTCAGCCAATCTGCTGACATGTACTGTTATGTTGTCTGAGGTGGCGTGTGACTTCCCTTTGAAAATTTTCAGAAGTTTAGTGATTTGCTTAGAAAAATTTTTAATTAGTGACTTCCGTGAAAAATGACTTAAAATTTAGTGATTTTCTGATATATTTATCCCATAACTATCCATCCTTATTTTTTAACTCCCAATTAAAAAATTAAAAACTTTAAAATTTCATCATTCTCATATTATTTGCTTAATTTTCATTCTTTTTTTTTAACTCGCTTGATTTTTATTATAATTTTCTTAATTTTTATTCTAATTTCCTATTCATTTTTTTTTCATTCTTCCAACCTAATATGGGTCAGAATAAGGATCTAAAGGGGCCTGAGGCCCATGACATCTTAAAAGATGATCCTTGGGGGGCTTTATAGAACCAGGCCCAGACGCTGCCCTAAAGGAAGGGGGCTTCGGTGCGATTCATGCCGAAGAGACCCTCTTTTGCGGGACCCACGATATGTGTCAAAAAGAATATTCCAAGGATACATGTCCAAATTTCATAGAAGGACTACTTACATAAAATAACCACAGGTTTACACTGCCCCACTCTCAATGTACCACGTGTCCACCTTGATAATCTCACAAATACTATAAAATAGCTCACAATGACTCACATTTTAAGATATGTCCAACTACTCCCAAAAACGTAATCTATTCACAAGGCTCTTCAAGGGCTCAAGACATTGTAAACCTATTGCTGACTTGAGTATCGGAGGGTCTTTGTCAGGCTCAAAGCTTACCCTTCTTAGCTCGCATTTGTTCATTGTCCAGGCACCCCAAGTCCAATGTTCATCTTAATATGACCCATATTCAGAGATTAGAAGTTGTTAGACATTAGTCCTATCAAATTGGCGTCGCATGTAAGATTCATTTAAAAATATTTCCTGATCATAAATAATCATTTTCTCTTTTCTCTTTTATCTTTGAGGATAGTCACGCTGACTTTCTTTTCTTGCTCTAAAAGCTTGCACTTTTAAAAAATTTTAGGCATGGACAATCCTCAAGATAACCGAAACAATGCCACAAATGCTTCACCTAGTTGTCCTACTGGAAATGACACTCGTGAAACCCCAGCCACAAACACTTCAATCACCCCTGACCTAGCCACATCTTTTCAAACCATAACCGACTTCCTAAGAAACTCTCAAACCAACACAACCTTTACTACACCCCTACCTTAAGTCTAAACAAGTGCATCGTCAAGCCACTCACCGGAATTACATAATGTTTTGGGTGCACTAACACCCTTCATACAACTCCTACAGAATTAGAGCCTTATAGGGCAATGTGCTGATGAAAATACACCAGTTGATCCAACTAGGACAACTAGAACCGGGTTATTTCAAACCAACGAAAGGGAAGGTGAAGATATACCCAAAATGTCGACAAGTAGGCCGAGTCTCAAATAATAGCTGCAGGAGGAAACCATATAGACCTAAATTAGAAGAAGGGTGACAACAAAGGAAGGAGGCAGAGAGGGGGAGATGGCTAAAATGTTATAAGAGGTGAAAGAAGCTAGACAGATTCTACGAAATCCAGGTATGAGGGGCGGGGTAAGAGTAGGGGAAGAGCGCATCACTCTAGAAGAGAACATAGTAGGATAAGAACCTCTCACAAATCTAGATTCCAAAAGGGAGGGAAAGAGAACATAAAGCCATAAGCCATAATCCTAGGGATGTAAGGGAAATGGTGAAGCAGTGTATGGAAGAACTAGGAGGAAGAAAGAAGTAGAGAGATAGAGACCTAACTTTGAAGTTGAAATCTCCGTTCATTAGAAGGCTGGTGGAGTATCAAATGCCTATCAAGTTCAAAGCCCCTAACATTACCAAATATACAGGGTCTACGGACCTGAGGGCCCACATTCTAAACTACAAACACGAAATAGAGTTGTAGACAAAAGATGATGAAGCACTTTTTAGGGCTTCCAGAGGGTCATTGGATGGGGGCAACATCTAAGTGGTATGACAGCCTGAAAGAGGGAAGTATAAAAAACTTTCAACCATTAGCAGAAAGTTCCATGAAGAAATTTACGGCTATCATCCCCATCGAAATGAAAACCTAAGCTTAGAGCTTGTAAAACATGGCCAATATGAGTCGTTAAGAGACTTCCTAGCCAGATTCAATGTAGAAGCCTTGAAGGTGACTCGTTGGATCAAGCAAGGGCGATAGAAGTCTGGCAAAAGTGCACTATGCACTCAAATTTTTTCAAGAAATTGTCTAGAGATTCCTCGAGTAGCCTCGAAGAAGCCATGATCATAGCCCATAAATACATCAGACAAGATGATGCCTTCCAAGTAGCTTATTTACTAAAAAAAGAAGAGGAGAAAAGGAGGACGCCCCTTCAAAGAAAAGTAATAAAAAGGAAGTGGGAGGAACAAGCCGCTCCAAAAATATGGCTCCTCAGTAGAAGGAGAAGGAAAGAGAGCCAGTTAGGAGAACTTTTGATGTAACAATACTCACTCCCCTAAATGTAAGACCTGAAATTGTCTTCGCGACATTTCAAGATCAAGCCATATGGAAGAGGCCTAAGTTGATAAGTAGAGATTCTGATAAGAGGGATAAGTCAAAGTTTTGCAAATTTCATAACACTCACGGTCATACCACTGACACTTATAGACATTTGATGAACGAGATAGAGCAATTAATCAAGCAAGGATATTTGAAGAGGTTTGTGAGGGACAACAACAATCTCCAAATTTCCAATGGTGAATGATGGGACCATTGGAGACATTGCTTGCCTCACTGGGGGCCTCAAGAAGAGATTACGAGTAACAACAAAGGCAAGGCAATTCCCCGAAGTAAAGAAACGCCGGAGTTCATAGTTTACAATGGCAAAAAATGATGGGTTGAAGAAGGGGCAATAGAGCAGAAGAGGGCTGATCCAATTGTCATTAAGGCAATCATCGCCAAATATAATGTGCAGAGAATCTTGGAGGATAATGGGAGCTCAGCTAACCTGTTATCCTTCGAGGCCTACCAAAAGATGGCGATAAAAGACTATGATCTGAAAGAATTGAAGAACCTGATCAAAACACTAGATAAAACCAAAATATTTGCAACAGGATGTATCAAACTACCCTTCACTATAAGGATGTCTCCAAGGAGTATGATAGTAGTGGCCCTATTCGTAGTAGTAAAATACCTATGGAATATAATGAGTTGATGGGAAGACCATTACTTCGTGATTTGGATGCGGACACCAATGTGCGGAGGGGAAGGGTGAAGTTTCCCTTAGCAGATGGAACTGAACTTTGTGTATACAGCACACACAAGTAATAGTCTGAAGCAAACTTCGCTCATAAGAGGAATAGTATGATCCACATCCAAATAAAAGAAGTGTGCATGGTTCAAGAGGAACTGAAAATATATGAAGGTCAAAGAGCTCAGCTAACAGGAGAGCTAGAATTATTTTTGGTAGATGGAGAAAGACCAGAAAGATGTTTGAAGATGAACTAAGAGCTAGCAAGGAAGAAAGAAGTAAAGAAATTCATGATTATCCACAGAGGAACTTTCGCATGGGACTCCTCCAAGATTCCTGGGATAAGTCCGGAGGTGATAACTCACAAGCTCAATGTAGACCCAACTTTCAAGCCAACCAAGTAGAAGAAAAGGTGTTTCAGCTCAAAAAGACAAGCCGTAATTGATGAAGGGGTAAGCAAGCTAATGGAGGCCGAATTTATTAGGGAGGTATTATATCCAAAGTGGCTAGGAAATATGGTTATGGTGAAGAAAGCAAATGGAAGTTACAAAATGTGTGTAGACTTCACAGATCTCAATAAAAGCATGTCCAAAAGATTCTTACCCATTGCCGATGATAGATAAGCTGGTAGATTCCACGACAGTATATAAGTATCTTTTCTCTTTAGATGCTAAACAAGGGTACTACTAAATAAAGATGGACCCTGAAGATGAAGAGAAGAAAACCTTCATCACTGAGAAAGGCACCTGCTGCTATACATATATGCCTTTTGGGCTTAAGAATACGGGGATGATGTATCAAAGATTGGTCAATAGGATCTTCAAGGATCAGTTAGGGAAGAACTTAGAAGATTATGTGGATGACATGATAGTGAAAAGTAAAAGCTACAAATAGCACATCAAAGATTTGGGGGAAGTCTTCGAAGTGATGAATCAATATAAGATGAATCTGAATCCAGAGAAATGTGTTTTCTTCTTTCAGGGAGGAAAGTTCCTAGGATACCAGGTAAGTGAAAGGGGGATTGAGCCAGATCCAAACAAGGTGTGGGCCATCCAAAAAACGCTGACCCTAAAAAATGTGAAAGAAGTCTAGAAGTTGACTGGGAGATTAGTTGCTCTTAACAGTTTCATGTTAAAGGCGACAAAAAAGTACTTACCATTCTTCAAGAAGTTGAGAAAGAATGCGATCTTCGAATGGACCAAGGATTACCAAGCTACCATTGAAGAGCTCAAAGCCTACCTGAGTTCCTAGCAAGTACTAAACATACCACTACTGGGGGAAGAAGTACTCATTTACCTCTTGACATCCCTGTATCCTGTCGGAGCTATGTTAGTCAGCCTCGAAAGCATGAGAGGAAGGAGTGGTGAGTGTGCTCATGTACTCTTTGATGTTAGGAATCCTCACTTTCTTGGGCTCGTAAGTCATGAAGGAGCCCGCTACCTCAAGGAATTTGGCAACCATATCCTCAAAACTCTTGTTATCTTAAAGTATGTTGTACAGTACTTCCTTCCTCGCGATGTACTTGTTTAATCAAGCCGAGGTGAAGAAATCTTTAATGGCTTGGCTAATTGCTTCAGCGTGCCTCTTCGCTTGACTAGACATAGACTTCAGAATCTTCTTGAAAAGGCGAAGCTATTTTTAGAATTGAGCCTTCTCATCATGGAGGGTATGATTTTGACTTGTGAGAGTGGCGGCTTGGTGATTTAAGTAAGTGATAAGCTCTTCCTTCTCCATCAATCTGCTTTGAAGGTATTCCACCTCTATCAAGGTGATGTCCCTAACCTCCTTACCATGATACCTCTCTAAACGAGCACTTTTAAGGGTTGAAGTAGCCTGAGTAAGGGTCTCCTTAGTGTTGTGAAGCCTTAAGGAAAAAGCATCAAGAGCTTGTTCCTTCCCAGCCAGACTCTTTTTGAGATTATCTTATTCTAGGGCATTTATAGATAGCACACTCTCCATCTCTTGATGATCCAAAAGAATAACTTTTATAGCCTCTTAGTGGATTCTAACATTGGAGACAACATCATGCAAATAAGAAAATTAGCCAAATTGAAAGAAGACAATAAGTTAAAAGTAGAAAGAAGAACAAAAGTTAATATACAAACCTCGAGGATGGTTAGAAGGGTAGATCCCTGAGACAAGATTCCCCTAGAATAAGGAATATTCATCCCTCCTTCTAGGAAAAAGTCTTCATCTAAGCTATGAGAGGAAGTAGGAGGAGGAAGCAAATCCAAAGATGCGAGTTATCGAGAACCAACAGCAACAAGCCTCTTAGCCGAATGTTAAAGGTGGTCATCTGACTTTTAAGTCCATTCGCCCTTGCTTGAATGATCGCCTTCCTAAGGAGCGGTCGAAGTCCCAGTCCCTTCGAGGATGACAGGATGACTAGTCGAAGGCTGACTAATGGGAGAAGACCTTCGGGGGAGTGCATTAATGGCTGACTTTAAACTGTAGCCTCCCTTGAAAAGATCGGAGAGCACTTCGTCCTCCTCACGAGTGGGGGTGGGGAGATTGTCAAAATCAAAATCATTGATGAAATAATATAACTCCCCATAATAAGCCTTCGAAGTGGCTTCATCATTATCCACTTCAGCAGCCTAAGAAGAAACAAATAGATGTTAGCAAGTACGAAGAATTTTAAAAGAAGTGACAACGAGGAGGATTGCCTGAATAGGTGTCGGAGGAGAAGTAGCAACACTTGCTTTGATCCCTTGGGGTAGAGGAACCACTAATATAGTAGTAGGAGGAACAATAACCTCTGCCTGAGGATGGGATAGAGTTTCATCAGTTTGAGCATCTTCGACAACCTACAAACATAAATAATAATAACTATCAAGATACCATTCTCACATTTTGAAAAGTAGGTGTTACAAAACAAAGACAAAATAATAGCATACCTCTGGCACCAAAGGTAAAGCAACATGTGAGGTAATATAACCCTCACCCAGTTAAGAGGCACCCCCTTCAACAACTCCCCCAAATGAAGTTGTACAAATAAAAAACACTTACTAACCCTTCGCGAGGGCATCCTCACAAAATGTTTGATGTTCATCCCATTTACTTCTCTATTACCAGAGAGAATCACTCAGAGGGGTTTATCCTTGACAAGAGAAGCAGCCCTAGCAGACTGTTCAGCCTACCATGACTTTTCTAATCTTTCGAGAGTTTCATACACCCCCTGAAGGTCAGAAGAAGAAGAAGAGGAAATAGAAGAAGAAATGATGGAAGAAAGGGGAGTGGGTTTACTTGTAGGAGTCTCAGATGCTTTAGCACCCGAGGTTGAGCCACTTGCTTTGCCAACTGAAGAATGAGGAAGAGCGAACTCCCATTCAAAAAAATCTTTAATCACATATTCATCCTTATCATAGACGAAATTGTATATCTCTATAAGCCTATCCTATGAGAAAGGGAGGTTGCAATTACAGTAGAACAGTTGGAGTAGTCTATTAAATTCCCATTTGTCCTTTTCTATTTACTCCATACTGTCCAAAATGTGCCTGCCACCCACTGGAAGCAAGGCATTTGAACAATTTTGCCATCGAACTTTCTACTCATCCAAATTTGGTCATAACGCCTCTTATTTTTAAGCTAAAAAGGCACTCTGGGCCATGGGAAGAATATGCACTACCTAATAAAGAACCCATAATAGGGACATGAGGCTAAGGAGAAGTGGGGGCAGGAGTCTGAAGAGAGGCAGGACCTGGGGTTAGATGAGCTTGATTCACAGCTAAGAAAGGATTTGGCCTTGTTAGCCTCAATGTCCTTCACTTAGTAAGTCTCGCAACAAAGGGCCCTTCATCATCATCATCATTATCTACTAGCTCTGGACCTGGCCTCTTCTAACCAAAAGTAAGAGGGGGAGTGAACCCTGAGCCACCTTTGAAGGGTGGAGGAGGCGACCTTTTAGAAGTATGGCCCAATGGCTGAAAAGCTGAACTAGCTGATGCTCGAACCCCGACTCCGAATGAAGAAGGTAAATCTCTAAAATAGAGGGAGAGATGGGGGAAAAACTTTTCCTATAAATGAAGCACCCGAATGGCCATTTGAATTTCGTACTTTGTGCGAGGGAGCAACTCTATGTAAAGTGGATCACGAACAGGGATTATTCGAGTAAGGATAGGCTTGGGCACTCGTTTCTTTACTTCTTCACTTCTTATCCCTAACATAGCCCGGAGATCATCATTTAACAATTTCAAGGGCTTCTCTAAAGGGAGAGATAGGGGAAGGATTAGAGCGAGACATGCAAATATAATAGTAAAATAAAATGCTCACCTTTTAGATTCGCAAGCCAGAAAGGGATGGAGAGATGACCATCCTTGTCTTGGAGCAAACTACAACACCATAGATCTTCAATGTTGATCAGTATCTTAGAGCTAAGCAACATTAACAAATCATCCCTATCATGTTCATTGAGAGGAGGGTTAGAAGCAAGCCTATAGTGTTCTCGGTAATCCCCATCGAAGCCCAACCCATCCTCGTTGGGACCTTTATTTTTCATATTGATGAATCGGTGCTTCCAATCATCAACCTTATTAGGCTTCGAGGAAAACATTTTTCTATTGGGCCTTCTAGAGGACATAAAGACCCCGATGTTGCCTTGACACAACATAAATTGATAAAATAGTTGGAATAGCTCCATGGAAGGAGAGAAGATCCTTAAACAAAAACAAAGGACCTCAAAAGCAGTGGATGTCTAAAATAGAATTGGGTGTGAGAGTGAAAGGAAGCACACCGAAGTGGTTAAAGACATCAATGAAGAAGTGAGAAGGGGGTAAAAGGATACCATTGAGTATTTGGTAATAAAAGAAAACGTATTCTCGACGATCCGCAAGAATATTTAATTTCTCATCCTCATGAAAGAGACGATGAGAAGTGGAAGGGATATTGAAAGTAACCAACTAAGAAACACTATCAAAGTTAACCTTGAGAACATTCCAGTTTACATTGGACTTGGGGACGGTACTCCTCCAAGTAGGGACGAGGGATTGGACAATGAATTCCTCCCTGCTGACAAAGGTAGAATGATTTGATTGGTGTTATCTAGTATGAGCCATTAGAATTGATGAGAAATAAGAAAGCAAATAGAAAAAATAAGGGAAATGAAGAAAGTAAAAGAACTTGGCATAAGAGAGAAAATGGGAAGGAAGAAAAATGTCAAATTGAGGTATATATATATAAGCCTTCTAGAAGACACTTCACATTCCTAGCCGTTACGCCTAACTAGGCGACACATGGCACATGACAGTCGAGTGATGTGGTAGCCATGTGTCTAAGAGACCCTTATCGAAGGATCCAAAGGGACCGAGACTCATGAAGTTTCTAAAAGACGATCCTAGGGGGCCCTATAAAACTAGACCCAAGCCATGCCTTAAAGGAAGGGGGCTTTGATACGATTCATGCCGAAGAGACCCTCTTCAGAGGTGCTCGTGGTACGTGTCAAAAAGGATATTCCAGGGATACGTGTCCAAATTTTGTACAAGGACTACTTACATAAAACAACCACAGGTTTATATGTGTCCCACTCTTAATGTGCTACGTGTCCACCTTGAGAATTTCACAAATACTTTAAATACCTCATAATGACATACATTTTAAAGTATGTCCAAGTACTCTCCCAAACTCTAATCTATCCACAAGGCTCTTCAAGGGCATAAGGCATTGTAAACCCATTGATGGCTTGAATATCTGATGATTTTTGCTAAGATTCAAAGTCTGGATCTCTTAGTTCACATTTATTCATTGTGCAAGTACCCAAAGTCCAAAGTTCATCTCAATTTAGCCCATATTCAGATATCAAAAGTTATTAGTAATTAGTCATATTACAACCAAACATAAAATAAAAAAGTTTTTTTTTTTATAAATAAAATAAAAAGGTTTTCGAATTGCTGTTGTGATAGATAGGGACTTGAGGAAGAATTAATTTGACCATGTTGCTGCAGAAACGACCTCGTTTTATCCTATAAAACGGCGAGTTTATGACAGGTAGCAGTTGTCTTTTACTTAAAACGAAAACGACAACGTTTAATTCTAAATCCGATAAGTTTTAGCCACGCTTGTAACAGCAAAGGTTGTCCCGATGGTGGGCTCGATGATTTTCGTCCTTTTTCCGTCTGCACAAAACCTTCTCTGTATGTTCTCTCTTTTTTCGTCAGAGATTGAGCGATCCATTTTTCATAGAAATTAATGTCCTTAATTATTATTATTGATTAATAAAAAGTTGAGCAGCAACAGCGATCATTTTTCAATTTCGAAATTCTTTTGAATCTTGTAATTGAAAAAAATGGCGAATACAACAGATCTATTTGAAGCTTATTTTAAAAGAGCAGATTTAGATGGCGATGGTCAGATCAGTGGAGCTGAAGCTGTTGGTTTCTTTCAAGGTTCTGGTTTGCCTAAACAAGTTCTTGCTCAGGTATGCTTACTTCTTTCATTTCTCAATTTTATTGAATTTTATGGATCAGATAATTTTTGAATTTTAAGTCAGATTTAGTTTATGGCTTTAGTGAAATCTCTTCTTTTTTAGTTGTATTTCCTCATATTTTTGGATTAATATAGGATCCGAATGTGAGGAACTTTGTGCTTGTGTATAGGTAATGATTTTAGGATTTTGGTGTGCTTCAATGGAAAACTTAGATTGAAATGCAATAGAGGATGGAATTTCTGTATATGCTAGCTGATAGTGGTTAGTTGCTTCTAGCAGTGAATTGAATCAGACCTTCCAATTTTGGTAGAATTTGAGGAGAATAGAGTGATGGTGGTATTGGATCGTTTTGTTACTATGATGTATTGAAGTTTGTAATGTGTTTTGCTGTTTGAATTTAGGATGGGATTTGTTAACTTATTAGCTTCATCTGTTTTGATGTTTTTGGGTTTAGGCTACATTTGGTTCATGGAAGGGAATAGACATAGAATTGAATAACAATTCCTATGGAATAGAATAGCTGTTGCTGAAGAATTTTTATTTCATTTATTGGTTCATCAACTTAGACTAACTAATTTCAGATAACGTATAATTAAATATATATTAATATATTAGTAGTGATGGTGGTTGTGGGTAGTGGATGGGGTGGCGGTGTTGAATAATAGAAAAAGGTAAGAAAATATGTAATTTGTTATTGTGTGGAATGGAAATTCTATAATTTTCTATAGAATTTGCATTCCACAAAGTTGAATAATAAACATGGAATTACTATTCTTTTGTTGAAATTTGAATCAAAGAGTGGAATAAGCATTCCACAGGGAGTAGGTATACTATCTTTTGAATCTACATGAACCAAACATAATCTTAGTTTTAAATTTACTCTCGGCTCAATGTTGTTGTCTCACATGGATATCCTTGTTGTGTACCTTCACTTGTATATTTGGTTACTTGCAGATGTGTGAAAAATGGCTCTCGTGGAAAATTTTTAACTTCTGTTTCTAAGAAAGAATGTATCTGTTTCTTTTCCCAGAACAATTGATGTTACCTTTTGCTTTTGATTATGTAAATCCCTTTTTAACTGGGGATAGAATCTTGCTGTTTTAACATACCGTGTTCCACCATTTCTTTCCTATTTAGGTATGGATGCATGCTGATCAGAGAAAAGTTGGCTTCCTTAGTAGACAGGAGTTCTATAATGCTCTTAAGCTTGTTACAGTGGCACAAAGAAAGATGGAGCTAACCCCAGATATGGTGAGGGCAGCATTATATGGACCTGCCTCAGATCAGATCCCCGCTCCTAAGATAAACCTTGCAGCCACACCAGCTCCTAGAGCTCCAGCACCTACTCCTCAAATGGCTGGCGCTGCACCAGTGGCATCACAAAACATTGGCATCAGACCGTCACAGGTGCCTGGAAATGCAAATACCAACCGGCAGTATTTCCCATCTCAGCAAAATCAGTTTATGAGGCCACCTCAAGCTATACCTCCCAATTCTGTCTCTCATCCACAACAAGTGCTTGCAAACCAAGGTGTACCCAGGGGCAGCGCTATGCCTGCTCCTCGTCCTAGTGGCAGTATGGGTGTTCCAACTACCCAGAATCAAAGCAGGGCAATTAGTCCTCCAGCTCAGGATGGATTTGGGCTGATGACAACTGGTTTGGTGCCCACTATTCCACCTGGACCACAGGTGACTGCTGGACAGACCCCTGCTCCAAAACCTCAAGATGCAGTTGTTGGCTCCAACCAATCAACAGCTAAGGACTCCAAAGTCTCAGGGAATGGATTTGCCTCCGATTCACCTTTTGGAGATGTATTTTCTGCAACTCCTGCTCAACCAACTCAAAGCTCCTCCTCAGTTGCATCATATACGAATAGTGCACCTGTCTCATCAGCAACCATTCCATCGTCTGCTGGGCCACAACCTGCAGTTAAGGCAAGCTCTGCTGGCACTTTGCAGAGTGTATTTTCTCAACAACCTGTTGGTGGTCAATCAGCAGGAAGACAAAACCAGCCTGTTGCAGCTCCAAGTTCTGCTCCCACTCCTTCATCTGGTCATTCTGTTGGAGTTGGGAATTCAGCTTCCAGTCAATCCCAACCTCCATGGCCTAAGATGGCTCAATCAGATATTCAGAAGTATATGAAAGTTTTTGTGCAGGTAGACACAGATAGAGATGGAAAAATTACTGGTGAACAAGCACGCAACCTCTTCTTAAGTTGGAGGCTGCCAAGAGGTAGGCTACAATACATTCCTTTTCTTTCATTTTATAGTAATTCCTTTCTTTGATTTTATTGTAATTCAGCTATGTATCTTCAAGATGAGTTCTTGATAAGTAAAATATTGTTCATATATGAAATTTTCCTTGCTGCTGCATGTTGTCAGTGTAAGATTTTTTGTTCCCCCCTGATGGAGCTGGGTATTATTAATAATTTTG
>CAOJBK011563742.1:0-12112 GCA_948294925.1 Codiaeum variegatum
TTTTGTGTTCAAATGGATCAGCTGATGAACCAGTAAGCTAACTGAACCAAAAATAAGAATATCTTTAAAATATTTTACATTTTGCCTTTGATAGATATAGAAAATAAATACCAACTTTTGACTGCAAGTATTGTGCTCAAATCCTCTGTTACCTGGTCTAACCATTCCATTTGGTCTGAGTCTAATGATGGTACTGAGAATGCAGAGCTAGTTGCATAAAAATACAATACTGATAATTTTGAACTGTAGGGTGCATTTGATAGACAGATGTAACGTAATCAAATGCATTTCTAGTGCAAATTTATATTAGAAATGCATTTAATTTTATTAGATTATGTTCCATTACGTTCCGTTAAGTTTGGATTTCATGGTGATCTTTTTCTAAGTCTATGATTTATATTAGATATCTTTTATTATCTGGTAGTTGAATTTGGTAATGCAAGTCTTATAGTTAAACATTCTTGTGTTTTCACTCTTTTTGCTTGCTTCTCCATTTAGGTATTTGAAACGGGGTGTAAATGAGAAGGGGAGAGTAGCTAATGATGTTGAGACGGAACAAATTGTATTTGAGGATGTTCCTGAAGGGTTTCCCATCCAAATAAGTTCTGTAGTCCAAAACCGTGGCTCTATCCCATTATTTTGGTCACAGGAAACTTCGCGTTTGAATATCAAACCAGATATTATATGTATGTTTTTGCACTTATGGGATTCATTGTAATGCATAATATTGTTTATTCTCATAGAACTTTTTGTCTCTCCCAGTGTCGAACAAGGACCAAAATTATGAAGCAACCAGACTACATTTTGAAAATCTTGTCAAGAGATATGGAAATCCTATAATTATTTTGAATTTGATTAAGGTAATTTTCTTGTTTGGTTCAGAAACCCTTTTCTTCTCTTGTTCTCTTTGGGTGTTACTGCAGATTTATTGAACTTGTCTTAAACAATCAAAGGTCTTTAGTCAATTTTTCTACGCTAAAACTGAATGATGGCATCCGTTTTATTTCTGTCAATTTGAACTATCATTCTCAAATTTTCTTTTGCTTTCTTATTTCTTTTGATGTTTTCCAATTAACAGACACAGGAGAAGAAGCCTCGAGAGTCAATCCTTCGCACAGAGTTTGCAAATGCTATTGAGTATATTAATAAAGACTTGCTTGAGGAGAACCAATTAAGGTTTCTTCACTGGGATCTACACAAGCATACTCGAAGGTATACATCATTTAGCTTTATTTCATACTTCTTATATGTATATCTGTATTAGAAAAAGGTTATTTATGTTGACATTTTAAAAATGAACTCTTGCATTAAGAGATTTGCTTCTTTTTGTTTCTCTCAGCAAAGCAACAAATGTTCTGTTGCTTCTAGGTAAAGTGGCTGCATATGGTTTGACACTGACAGGTTTCTTTTACTGTCAAGTAACACCAGCCTTGAGAACTGAAGTGTGTACAAATTGGCCGTCCTTTGAGTAAGTTGATTCACCACATCCTGATAACTTTCTCTTTCATTTGTGTGTTTAAACTTACTGCTTCCGTTGTCTGTTGTAGTAATAACTAAAATTTTGAGCACATGGTATTAGCCATAATATGTAATAGGGTGATGATATTTCTAGGGCATACTATGTTAGAGCTGAAAAAAAGTTATTTTATTTTAAATAAAAATTAATTATATTTTAAAGTTTGGTAAAACTACCCTTCTAAATCTCTTACTTGCTTAGAATACACATTTCGGTATTTTAGGAAAATGCATATAAATTTTTACTGTATTAGGGAAAAAGATAAGGGAAAAGATATTTTTTTGCCAACTCGGATAATTTGTGGCCGAGTACTGAACGATATTACCTATCAATCTTCTAAACCTCTGTGCTACTGTAATGACTTTAACCTTGATGACAAATATTGCGCATGAAAGCCAAGATCCATTGGCCGGAATCAATCATATGCATAAGTATTATATAGTGCAGGTGCTCTCATTTGGAATGATTTTGAGCAATTTGCTTTATAACTACTGATTAATTCTTGAGAAATCTGATTTAAAAAAAAAAAGATTCTTGAGAATTCCAATAAAAGTTGGCCCACAATCTATTTATTTTGCTATTTGGTAGTGATTGAATTGAAAATCGAAAAGCCAATGATACTGATAGGATGGTTTATGAATTTAGCATCTCATAGTCTTCACGAGATGGGTGGGATTTGAATAATTAATTTTAGAGTAAAGAGATAAAAGTTTTCTCATAATAAAAAAATTATACAAAACCAAGGAAGGAGGCTTGTTATTTTACAGTATTTTGGAGAGATTTAAAAGGTAGTTTTCTCAACTTTTAAAATAAAATTATGTCATGCACACAAACATTATATGAGTAAGCGAGAAAAGAATTATTAATTCAATAGGTATATACTGCTCAGAAATGAAATTCAGAATGGAACATTTGGTCAACTTATGAAAAGGAAAGGCACAGATTTTTTATGCCAACACTTTGTGTTAACAGTGGGAAAAAAGCATGTTATTTTGAGTGTACTGAATCTGTTATTTCCATCTGTATTAGCTTACTATTTTGCTTAGGTTCTAAACCAAGGTTGTCAGAATTGAGATCCTACATTGGATCGATTGAGAGGGGATAGGATCAAAGCAATAAGATCAAATCATAAGACCATAAGATCCTGTATAATAGGCAAAAGAAGTGATAATAATGTAACAACATAATAAAGTAATCATTTTTCAAAAATACTAAAAAATCATTATTTTGATCATAATTGATCAATATTTTATAGTTTCATCCTTAAATATCTATAAATACTTTAATATAAAGTGATAAAAGTTATCGAAATTACTTTATATAATATAACATCTTATGAAGATTACTATAATATCCTTGAAGGCATATCAAACATGTATATAAAATAAGTTGGTGGAGATAATCTATAAGAATTGATCTATTATATTATATTATAACTGTAGAAAAGAATCATATTAAGATCTAACACTAGAAATTTTATAATTGAGTTGAATCGAGAGATTCTACAAACATTAAGATTCTAATTAGGATTGGGATTGGTTTCATTTTTTCGGATCGTAAGATCTGGATCGAGATCTATTAACTATGTTCTAGACTATTAAGAGTGAATGATTAGTATAAATAGAAGCACTGTTACTGTATGGAATGGGAATTCAATAAATTAATACAACATCTCTTATTTCTATCTCCCTATTCTCTTCTCCCTCATTTTCCTTCTTTCGCTTGCTTCTTTTCTCAATTCCCAAACTCTATTTCTTCTAATCCAATCTCAGGCCATGACCTAAATCTTAGGTACATGACAAATTATGGATTACTCTGGCCTCACAGAATTTGTTCTGGCAATATTGCCTCCCTATGTAATATATTGTAATCTCGTTTGTTTCATTGGCCTCATGGCCAATAGTAAATTCTAATGCATCACGTAGAGTGTTTGGGATTTATGTTAGAGGCTAATAAAGCACTTTTAGATTTTTTTTAAATTTAGTTTTTTTTTATAAATTATATATATATATATATATATATTCCACTCTAGCTTTTATAAAATCTTCAATTTACTTGCTTTTTTAAAAGAACAATTTGGAAATAGTTTTGAGAAAAACATGAAAATTTTGTTGAAAAGTGTGTTATCCAAACTCAATCCCAAAGGGGGCTGTAGTAAAAATTCAGTCCTCTATCAACAACTGACTTTTAACAGGTGTTCTTGAGTCCTAGAATCTGAAGCATCTCTTCCATGTTTATTAATTTAATTAGCCTTGTGGATTGGGCAACCTTGGTATCTGAAAATTTTTTTTTTTAATTATTTTTTAAAAGACGAGGTTGTACATCATTTGACAAAATAATCTCTCAACTCTGTCTCCATATGTTGGTTTCTCTCTCCCTAGTTCCAACTTTTTATGTCCAGAAATTTATGCTATATTTCTTGTTATGATGGCACATAAAAATTTCCACATTTCGGTATTTCCTTTGTGCTAGTGAGTGTGCAGGAGATCTCTGATGATATTTGAGTATTATGATTGTATTATGTTGATAATTATATATTAATTTTAAGTTTACTTCTTAGTATGTTAACCGTGTATAGAGTGATGGCATGTATAAAAAATGCACATCTAATGATGGCATGTTTGGCATGGCGAGAATAATGCAGGAATGCTGAGAATGGCCATCTTTCATCCCAGAGTACGTGCAGCAATGGTAGTGAGGATGCAAATGAGTTAGAGACAAAATTTAATGGTGGTCATGGTGTTGCTAATGGAATCCATTCTATCAAGCATCCAACTTTCCAAAAAGGAGTGCTTAGGACCAACTGCATTGACTGTCTTGATCGAACAAATGTTGCACAGTATGCATATGGATTGGCTGCCCTTGGGCAACAACTTCATGCTCTTGGAGGTATAGGTACCCCAAAGATAGATCTTGATGAACCTTTGGCTGATGAATTGATGGGATTCTATGAAAGAATGGGTGACACACTAGCACACCAGTATGGTGGGTCAGCTGCACATAATAAGGTGATTCTAACATAAGCCACAATTTAGCATGTTCTAAATCTAGTTAGCCTTCTCCTTTGTCTATATTTGATTTGTTTCATCATTTACCTTGCATGTCTTCATGTAGTTTTTTTTCTCACCTGAGAATAACTAAGGCTTTTCTAGTATGTGAGGTTTGAATAGAATCTGATCTGGTAGTTACAGAGGAACTTCTACAACTCAACTCAACTCGACAAAGCCTTAATCCCAAGTTAATTGGGGTCGGCTATATAAATTCGCTTTCTCCACTCGGGGCGATCGTGAACCATATTACTCAGGAACTTTTGATAATGAAAATTTGTTAAAATGTTGTATATGCTTTGCATGGTTTCTTTTTAACTAATTGGCAGGAATCAAACATTTAGACTACTGGATGTTGGAAGGTAAAAAAAGATTAGTAAGAATTATGTGTGTTTCCAGAAAGACAAAGAGGGAGGTGACAACTGTAGCTTCTGTTCTGCCTATGAATTATATATGCTTTGGGATTGATGGTTATTTTAGGATTATTGGATAACTTAAGTTGTTAATTTGATCTGCATTTGTGAATCTTCCTTGGTTAGTATTTCATTTAGTGTCCATATCTGCATTTGTGAATCTTCCTTGGTTAGTATTTCATTTAGTGTCCATAGTTATTCAAGCTATGCATGTGCTTTCGTTCTGAAAATTTTTGCTCTCTTGATGCTACATAGATATTCTCTGAGAGAAGGGGCCAATGGAGAGCAGCAACACAATCCCAGGAGTTCTTCAGAACTCTTCAACGATATTACAGCAACGCATACATGGATGCTGAGAAACAAGATGCGATTAATGTGTAAGTTGGACAGTGTCTTGTTTTAATTGGAGTAAAACCAAGGCTGTCTTTAATCCCCCCCTAAGCTGCTCACAAATTTTATTACATATGAGGGGCTGCTTAGATTGGGGGGCAAAAGGGGATAATAAATAAGAGAGTAATTATTATAGGTTTTATTGTGTGTTTGAATTGAGGGGATTAATGTTGGGCTGAAAATATTACCCCATATGTGGGGCTACTTGGATTGGGGGGTAAAAAAGGAGAATAAATAAGGGAGTAATTATTATAGGTTTTATTGTGTGTTTGAATTGAGGGGAACAATGTTGTAGCTGAAAATATTACCCCATATGAGGGTTATTAATTACCTTGGATTCCCCTAGGGTAATAAGTACTCTCCTAATAAGTTCCCCATAAACCTTCCCCGCCTAAATTTTCCCTTCATACCAAGCACCCCCTGAGTTTAAGTCAATCCACTCATCCTAGGTCCTAAATATCAAAGATGGCCATTTTATTGCTGTAAACATGTAGTTTATCTTCTCTTTCCTTTTTTGATATCATCAGGGGAAAAACATTGGTAGTACAACTGAATTATTTATATACTTTATTTAACTTATCCTATTAATATAGATCACCTTAGAGTAGATGTGAGTAAAAAATGGAGGGGTAGATTAAGCTAACTTGGAGTATAGTCATTCAACATGATCTTAAGCTCTTAAACATTTCTGATAATATGGTTCACGATCGTCCCGAGTGAAGAAAACGAATCCATATAGCCGACCCCAATTAACTTGGAATTAAAGATTTGTTGAATTGAGTTGAGTTGAGTTGTAACTTATCCTATTAATATATGACCTTTTTTCTGAAACACCTATAATAACAATTTGAGCAGATTCTTGGGTCACTTCCAACCACAACCAGATAAACCAGCACTCTGGGAATTGAGTTCAGACCATCATTACAGTGTGGGAAGGAATGGCCAAACATATGCAGATGAAGATAGAAGGTATTTCACTGACCATAAAAAGCCTTGAAATTTTTACTTAAATCTTGGGAAATTGAACCTATAAAGCATATTTCTCCTTGTTATTGATTGACTCTCCTTGAGAAATGTACCCTCTATGTTAATCTGCACTTACATTTGATTGCCAACTTTTCCAGACAAGTTGTTGTATCAGCTTTGATTGGCATTCAAATCATGGTTGTCATTGAGACTTGAGAGGATACAAGACCGCTCATTGATTTGTTATTTTCTATAAAATATCAATATCTTCTAGAGTTTTACCAAATTTTCTTTCGTTTCTTTTCCCCTTCCCTCCCCTATAAGAAGTTTTTCACTTCAGGTGTAACAAATTACGTGAATAAGTTTGTATTTGAAACTTACCTTTTAACTGTACCAATCTATTGCATTTAGGTCATTTTTCAAAAGGTCCTTGTCAGATGGAAATATTCTACGCGATAGAAGCTCACCAATGTCAGCCACTGATGTCAAGCCAAAGAAATTCTCTGTTTCATCTTTGCCAGATCAGTGGGAAGGGGAAAACAATACCCTTTCTGAGTCATCTCCTGAGATACCACCAACTGGAGGTGACATATCATTTGCAAGGTACTTGACCTTTTGTCTTGTGTATATTATGTCTTCTTTTTCTATCCATCTTTTTCCAAATGATCATTGACCATTAAAAGCCAAATGCAATTATATTAAAAGCCAAAGTTTCCCTTATTTTGTGTTTTTCGCAAGTCAAATGTTCTTTTTGTATCTTAGAAGAATAGTCAATGCTGTTCTTGATAGTTGATACCATAATGGAAGTTATCATGGGTCCTTGTGTGACAATTCAAATATGAGTAACTAATAGGGCTGTCTCGTGAAGCATGTGTTGTGTTTTAAGTTATGTTTTCAAATCCGAACTAGACCGGCCGGTTCAACCAGAATACCCCCAAAACCGGTGGTCAGGTCAACACACGAAAACTGGAAACTAAAATACCCCTTTGTAAACCCGTTTAGACCAGCTGGAAAACCAGTAACCTGTGTGAACCAGTCTAGGTTCAAAACCAAACCGGGTTGAGATTTTTTACTCAAAAATCTTAAATTGTTCATTTTGTCATTAATTACAAAGTTGCCAATGCTTTTCTATTGAATGAGGTTTTACTCCATTATATAGTACACTCAACTTTTTATGTGATGCATACTTTGTCGTCGTGGGATTAAGTTCAATCATTTTACTGTTTATTTTTTTTCTTTTTTTTTTTCATACCAATTCATTTTTACTCTTTTTACTACTGATTTTTTTCCCCAACTAGTCAAATTGCTTTAATGCTTCCACCAGTAAAAGCATAATAATAATAATAATAATATAAAATAAATTATTTATTTTAACATTTATGTTTTAATTTTTTTTTTCAAATATGTTTTTAAATCTTAGTTCTAATTTAGAACATCTAAATATATTTAGAACTTCTAAATATATTTTAAATTTTAATTTTTTTTAATCTTTATAACTCTACATCATATATAAAATATATCAAATATAAATTAAATTTCTATTTTTTATGTGACAAAATTTTATTATTGCTATATATATATATATATTTATTTATTTGTATATTATAATGTTATTTTAAATGCTGGTTCAACCCTGATTCGACCACAGTTGAACCTCTGACCTGTAATCCTCTGCTTTTACCGGTTTAAAGACCGGTCCGGGTTTAAAAACCTAGATTTTAAAGGTAGTTCACTTAATGCTCCTCTTTTTCTTAATTGCACTGACATGTAATATGAATGGATTCTTTAACGTGGGAAAGCCGAGTTAGTTGGAGACTCGGAGATATCAGAGAAACTCTTGAAAATTGAAATGTTGAAATTTTGGTTGGACAAAGATCCCGGGAGATTATTGAAATGTGCAGTTTTTGTTATGATTCTAGTTTATATGGTTGAAGAGAAATCTTGGATATCATATTTGAGAATCAACACATTTTTTTTCTAAATAGTTTTCTGACTTCTTTCATGGGCTTTTGAGTTCTTGAAGTTCTTAATTAATTCAATCCCTCTTTTATTTGTGAAAATTCCACTACAAGTTATCTTTCTTATGTATTTATTTACTTAGATTGTAATGAAATTGATGTGATTTGCGATAAGATTTGACATTGTTTCCCATTTATTTGCTCATGGGTAACATGGGGACATTGGTGAGAAAGGTTGGTTGGGTTTTCATCTGTTTTGTCCTTTTACTCGTGCAGTGTTGAGTAGGGGAATTCAAATTCTTAACCACCTATCTAAATTATCCAACCCACCCACCCAATCTAATTCTAGTTTTGCACAACTTGAATAATTCACATGGTTGGTGGTTTGAATATAAACCAAACATGAAAATTATATTGCATTATGGATGATCCATTTGGATCAACCGAAAGAACTAACCTAAAATTTAAATTTTTTATTTTTCACCATCTCACTTCTCTCTCTTTATACACTTTCGTTAATTGAATTTTTCATCTCTCCCTTTCACATTTTACAGTATAAATATACATATATAAAATCCCCAATTAATTAATTATATAATATTATATTAAGTAGGTTGTTGCTTTAGTGGCAAAATAATTCCTGCACTCACTTGGAACTAAGGGTGTTCATAGTTCATCATCGTCTTCTTCTTCCTTGATTATACCAGGAAAAAATAAAAAATAAAACCCAACTGGTCAATCAGTTCAAATCTACCCAAAATAATATTTATTAGGAATAATGGTGGTTAAATAAGGTATTAATTAACTCAAAAATAGTAGTAATCAATTCAAAAATAATATTAATTAATGGGTACAAAAGCTAACATTTTACATTTGACGTTTTTAAGGTTTTAATTTATTTATTCATTACAATGTTTTTGTTTTTTAATTGTTTAGTTTAAGGTTTTTTGTGAGCTCTGCAATTGTGAAAGCTTGAATTTTGTTGTATAATTTTGTTTTTTTTTTTATTTTGATTTTTTACAAAGAAGCAAATAAAAATTGCTAGATTTAGTTTCAAGAACGTGGGAACTCGATTGAAATTGTATTGTGTTAAAATTTAACTTGTTTATGGAGTTTGAATTGTAAATTATTGCACTTGAAACTTGAAAAAATTGAAGATGGGGGTGTTATATGAGGTATAACAAAAAATGATTATTTTTTTTAAAAAAAATTATAAGTCTAGAGAAATGAAAGCTAAAAAAAAAGATAATATATAATTTGAAATTTAAAGTTAAAAATCAATCCAATCCATTTTAATTTAGATGGATGTGGATTTGATTGGTTGAGTGTATAAATCATGAATATCCTTAGTTCTTTGGTTTGGATTGGATTTACACAAAATCCAAATGGATTTGAACCATGAACACCCTAGTGTTGAGGTTGTTGCATTATGGAATTTTGTTATGGACATTTTAACTTGAAGACTCTTGTGGTTCCTTATTTTGTTTATTTCCCATTTTCGTAATTAATCTCTAGACTTAATACTGCTGGTTATCCCATCATGCATGTGCCACTACCACTACTTGTACTGACTACTGATTAGCCATATATTTCTGATTTTTTCTGCTCATTTGGTTTTACATTTCTTCATATAGGTACACTCCTTCAATGCCTCGCAAACAGTTTTTTGGTGATGTGGAAAGAGACCGATGCTTTGGGAGTGGTCGTATTTACTTCTCTGAAGATGCAGTTAACTGCTCAAATTTTGTTGATTTAGACTGGCTGTCATCCTCGGGATCATGTGAAGAAGAGCTTTTTGACAGGTATTTTCTATTGATTTGGTAAGCAATGCCTTGGTTGATATGGTTTAACTTAAAATGAGATTTGTGGAACATAAATGCAAGTCCATAAATTTGCTTCATTCATTTTCTTGAAGGGATCAGTTGCGAATGCAGAGATGGTTATTTCTATGTTGATAATAAGAGGGAAAAGAAATTATAATTTCCTTATCAATTTTCATACTTGTGCAGGTCATCGGTCCTTACAACCTCACCGGTTACTGGGCTGTCATCTGAGAATGTTGTCAATGGTATAATGAGTGAAACAACTGCTTCCACTAGTGAATGTGGATCCAGCACAAAGGTCAGCACCTTCTAATTGTGCTTAGGCATCACTTTAAATGGTGTTCTCATTTACACACCAATGTTTAGAAGTGATGGCTAACTTTTGAAACTTCCCAAAAAATGAGAATTTATGATGGCTGAAATTAAATGATAAGAACCATAAATTTTATTATGGTTTCTTATTTCCAGCTAAGCTGAAAATGGATATGCTATTTGCTTGATCATTTGGATCTGAACCATTGAAAGTCCAAAAACCCAGAACCAAGGTGTAAATCTATATAAATCATTGTTGCTAATATTATATCTGAAGGATGAAATTAGTGAAAATGGAGGGTTAACACAATGGGCCCTGCAATGCATTTCAAAGTTTTATAGTAATTGAGAAAATTCAGCCAGGCTATGCCATGTTAATTTGACTTCAATTTCATCTTTATATTTTGCAGGGAAGACAGAAGACAGCATCCGAGCTATATGGCAATTCACAGATTAACAATGTCCTTGAAGAATTCTCAGATAGCTTTGTGCACTGGGTAGACTACGGAGAGATGCTCTGCCATTGAAGTTCATCTCACTTTTCCCTTGAGTTAATATTTATTTGTCCCTAAATTGACTCAACCTGCTCTAGAGATACTGATTTATTGATATAGAGAGGTTACTAAGGGTAGCGAAGACCGAGGGGAGATGGCGAAAGAAATCGGCAGAAGAAATCCTCACATCACTGGGTTCCATACAGAGACATCGGCAGAACTTGATACAGAGTATAAAGAGTAAATAGCCAACAGTAAAAACAAAAAATTCTTTTTGGAGCTCTTCCTTTTATGTCCGTGGCTAGGTCATTGGACTTCGTAGGCTTCAATCTTGTAAATATATTAACTCTGCTCTATGAGAGCTCCACTTTTAGAAGAATTTCAGTATCATTGATTCTTTTATTTCTCTTAATATTTATCTGTGGCAAAGTGTGATGCTAACAATTGAGGAAATGTTTAGAGGAAAAACCTTAAATTATAGGATTGATTGTCCTTGAGCCGTTCTAATTCTGAAGCTTGAAATTTCCAGTTTTTCAGTTGAGAAGCATTTTCTTGTTACCATATAATTTTTTTTCGAATATCATTATAGGTATTGCAGGAGTTGATTTTAGTCCACATTAGACATGCCATTTTTCTAATTTTAATAGATATTTAGTATTTTTTCATCTTCCCAAGTCATTCCGTTGGCAGGTTAGCAAACATTTTAACAATTTTTGAGAAATCCTTTCGTTCAAAATATTCATCACATGCATCAACAGAGAATAAAGAAATATAATAACGAATGTCACTCTGCTTGTGTGTTAGGGCTGAATCTTAAATGTCAAAAACAGAACATTTTTCTTAAGATAAACATTTAAGCAGCAAGGATTAATGATTGCATTGCCAGTAAACAGAATAATTTCAAAAAATCCTGGGAGTTCAACCAAGAATGGGGAAGATTCGGGTGATGTGCTCTAATGGTACGCTATCTGCAGCATTTTTCTTCAGCTCAGGATGGTTAAATTCATTGCTTGGTAGGACAATGAGTTGGCCCCTGCCATGCCCTTTCTCTATAGTCCAACCACAATTTGCCATCTGTTGTTCAAGGAATTTGTCCAAGGACAGTCCTTCAATGTTTATAGCCTGTTACAAACCCAGGTTGACATTAAAAAAAAAAGTTTCAGATATAGTATTAAGCCATAACTGACATTCAT
>CAOJBK011563755.1:0-22724 GCA_948294925.1 Codiaeum variegatum
AAAAGCTTTTGTACAAGACAAAATTTTATCAAAAATATTATTTGATAAGAAAGCATGGCAACCCTCTGAACCACAACTTCTCAATCCTCCTCTCTTAACTTATAATTTTTAAAACAAAACCATTTTGCCTTGTGAGCTGGAACCCATTCAAGAATTTCAATGTCAATGGTCAAATGATTAGAAGAAACAATAAGGATATTATGAACTTTGTGAGAAGGAACATTTGAATCTAGTTATAAGAGGCAATAGCCTGATCAAGCCTCTCCTCCGCCCAATTAACTTGACCTTTATGATTCTCTCGAGTATAAGGGTAACCTGTCATACCCAAATATGATAAATCACAGTCCTATAAAGCTTCTCTAAAGTTCCTCATTAACTAAGAATGATAGGAATGTAAACCCCTTTTTTCATGAGCATAAAGAATATCATTAAAATCACCCATAATGAGCCAAGGAAAAGAGGACTTACTGCTCAAATCGAGGAGAAGATCCTAAGAAGCTCTCCCAAGCTATTTATCCGGATTAATGTAGAACCCTGTAAATCTCCAAGGAGGCTGATTATTAATGTGAATTATTACATTAATATGGAATTTTGAGTAACTGATCAGATGAGTTGATCCCTGAAGCTTCCAAAGAAGAGCTACACCTCCACCATTATTAGTTCCCTCTATAACAAAGCACCTATTACTGTGATTTTGGCTTTTCAAAAGGGTGACAATCCTATGTCTAACTTGGTACATTTTTGTTTGCTGAGTGTTAATTTCAATATGAAAAATGAGTAAAGACCTTTTAGAGTGAAAAGTGTCCACAAGATTACGAATTGTGCATTGGTTGGCCAGACCACGACAGTTCTAGGCTAAACAACCAAAGCTGCAGGTAGGCTTGCTCGACAGTGCCCGCCTCTTTCACTTTTAAAGACTTTGAAATTTGGGGATTAGAAGTAGTCCCAAAGACCCCAGTCAACTCACTCACTTTAGGATCCATATTAGCCATGCGTTTTTTCTAAACCCCTTCAAGCTGTTGAACTATACCCATAACAACTCTATTGACCGGAATATAAGGTCTGACCTAGTCGCATGTTGATGTTGTGCATTACTAGAATGATTTGGGTCCAAATAATATTTAACTCTTAAAACTAAAATTTTCATTATTTAATCATTTTAAGTTCGTTTAGTAAAAATAATTTAAAAGTTTAAATTTAATAAAAATTAGAAATAATACATATTTAAATTCCTATATTTTATCTTTTTTAGATTTAGTCCTTCTACTTTTACTTATTCAAATAGAGTTCATATGTTTTTATTTTGGAAAAAATTAGGTTTTGTACTTTATTACGATAAAATATGTACTATTTGATACATGAAACTACTATAATTATAAAATTTCGAATTCAAATAAAACTACAATGAGATGAATTAGATTATAAAAAAGAAAAATTACAAATCTATAAAAAATGAATTTCATTTACACTTGCTAAACAAAAAGGTGTAAATTTTATTATAGTTTTATTTGAATTTAAGTTTTTTAAATTTTACTATAATTTTGTATATCGAAATAGTACAAAATTTATTATAATAAAAGTTGATAGACTTAATTTTTATTAAATAAAAATAAAAGACTAAATTTTAGCTAATGAAAGTAGATAAACTAAATTCATATATATATATATATATATATATATATATATATAACACCTAAATAAATTTTAAAATAAAAAGTTTGAACTTTCAATTTAAAACTTATATTAGATACTTAAATTTTTTAATATTTTAATGGTTAAAAAAATTTTCTACTTATTTTATTTGGTTTGGACCCGACCTTTCTCCGGATCTCAAACATTGTAGGAGCGTTCATACACATATTTGTCCAATTTACAATTTTTATTTTCAAATGTTCTGTTTACAATTTAACACTTAAATTTTTTAATGCTTAATTTTTTATTTTATTAAATAAATAAAAATCAAGTGTATGTGTATGTATAGCTTGTACAGAATTATAAATTTTTTTTATATAATTTCAAGATACAATTAAAATTCAATATTTCTCAGGGAATTGAAAGAAATTATGTAATTTAAAAATATAATCACAAAACTTGAGATTTGAGTTGAGTTAATGAAAAAAATGTGTGAAAACAATCCTTTCAAGCCTTTTGGAAACCAAAGATTAAGATTTTGAATACCTTTGTTAGACAAGAATAGAACTAGTATATTAATCTCATTAGGATGAGGTTTTATCACTGATATAATCCTGCATCAGTATGATTTATAATCAACTAGAGGTTCATGATTAACCAGAGTTTTTTCCAGGGTAATCACTACCTAAACTCTTGGTTGACTCTCCTAGAGACCCTCGGGGTCCAAACGCCTGACAAAAATAACTGTGTACATCACTCATCAACCCTCCTGTCATATCACTATCCTATCAAGAGTACTTTGCAACCTATCCAAAGCGGACACACATCCCTGCTACAAGGTCCTAATCTTATAAATATCTCTCAAAATACCTCACACAGGTAAGTTGAACTCAATCCATTTCAGAGAGTTTTTCTCTTCAACTCCTCTGTAATACTGACTTGATCGTCGGAGAATTTATACCAGACACCCATCTGGCCACCCCTGACCATTCTCTGTAGTGTATATTAGCCCAATCCAACCAAAGGAGTTCTATTTAAGCTTTGTGGAGACACACACCACATCAATTGGCGCCATTTGTGGGGAACGTCGAGTTCTCTCACCTTTTATTCTCTTCTTTCTTTGAAAATCGTTACATTGACGATTCTTTCTTTCATCACCTTCCAAAACCTACACTAACAGCTCTTAGAATGGAATTCACCCATGATGAAACCCATAATATGGAGGACAGTCCTCCACCTGCCAAGACAACTCAAGTAACAAATACTCCCACAAACACCCAAATCACAACAGTAACCTGGACCAATCTAGCTACCTCCCTATAAACCCTTCAAGGCCTCATTGGACAGCCTCAAATGCCTAGTTTCTCAACTTTAGCCCCATAGTCCACATTACCTCTTACTACCCCAGAATTAGTGTCTACTTTGCATAACGTAGTCACTAACCTTGTCCCCTTACTCCCATAGCTCCATCCAACAACAACACCTATACCACCTCCAGTCCAGGTAAACAATGACCCCCCTATAGCAAGTAGAAGGTTGAATTTTAACACCCCCACTAGTGTAGAAACGGGGAGAGTGCCCCCAAGTAGACCCACATAAGGAGGAGGTAGAGTTAGATCGGTGATAGAAGTATCAACAAGAGAGGCAAGATTGGGAGATGAGGGAAAGACGCCCTGAGAGGATAGTAGAAAAGGAGTGGGAGATAGACCCACAGCCAGCAAATCCAGACAAAGTAGAAAGGAGGATGATCGAAGAATTCGATCCCACAGGGGCTCCGAGAGTAGGCAAAGACAACCTTACTGACACGAGCACCGAAGAGAGGAAGATGATCAGGAAGCCTCAAGCCACTATGACTCGAGAGTCATGTTGAGGGATGAAGTAAGGAGATATGTAGAGGAGATAGCAGGAGCTAAGCCCGTCCACATAAGAGATTTCACTCTCAATTTGAGATCCCTATTTACTAGAAGGATTAACAAGTTTCAAATGCCTGAGAAGTTTAAACAACCACAAATGGTGAAGTATGATGGTAGTCAAGACCCGAAGGCTCACGTCCTTGAGTATAAGCATCTAGTAGAGCTACAAATCACTAAAGAAGAAACATTATGTCGAGCTTTCCGAAGCACTCTAGAAGGAGCGGCCGTGAAATGGTATGACAGCTTGCTGGAATGAATCATAAATTCATTTTGGAGTTTAGTGAACCTGTTCCTAAAAGGATTTTTCGCTAGCATCCCAATACCTACACCCACCCGAGCCCTGAAGCAAGTGGAATAGGGTTCAAATGAGTCACTAAAGGATTTCATAGCCCAATTCAATAGAGAAACTTTAAAAGTGACAGATATAGATGAGCCTCGAACAGTCAAATCCTTGCAAAAATGTATGACTCATTGGGACTATTTCAAAGCCCTAGTTCAAAATTGTCCTAAGACTCTGAATGAAGCCATGGCTATAGCGAAAGAATACATTAAGCAAGATGATGCTTTTAGATAAAGTAGGTTTTACAAGAAGAGGAGGCCAAAAGAAGGAAGATTGTCCTAAAAGAGGGGAAAGAAAGATGATAGTGCATCGAGGATAGGGGGACTATTGAGCAAGCAGAATCCCCAACCGAGGCAAACTGAACCACCCATGAAAGAGAGATTCGATCCTTCCAAATTCACATCACTAAATGCCAAGTCAGAGGTGGTTTTTGTATCTTTTTAGGACAAAGAAATTTGAAGGAGACCGAAGCCAGTAATGAAAGATCCAGAGAAGAGAGACAGATCCTAGTGGTGTAAGTTTCACAACACCCATGGGCACATCACAAACAATTTTCATTCACTTCTGGAAGAGATAGAAAGGTTGATTCAATAAGGGTACCTGAAAAACTACATTAAGAAAGCTGACCAAGCTAGACCAGCAAACCTAACGCAGGTCGTACCCATAGAAGATGGAGTAACTGGGGATATCCATTGCCACACAAGAGGACCAGAAGAAATCCCTCTCAACAAGAAAAAGGAGAAGGGAATATCCCAAATCCATGAACCATCAGAGTTCTTCTTTTACAATGGCTCTAGACATTTAGCTAGAGGTTCGGCCAATAATGCCACCATGAAGGCGGAAGCAGTGGTAATTATGGTAGTAGTGGCAAACTTTAGGGTTTAAAGGATCTTTGTAAACACGATTAGTTTGGTCAACCTCCTATTGCGGGAACTTTTAACCAAAAGGGCATAAAAGAATCGAAGATACAACCACTAAAAGTACTAGTCCAAACCTTGGACAAAGATATTATCCCAATAGCAGGCATTGTTGAGCTACCAGTAACAATGGGAAAAGCCCCAAAGTCTATAGCAGTCATGGCAATCTTTTTATTTACTAAACTAACCATGTCCTACAATGTGTTATTGGGAAGGCCATTGTTGTGGGACCTAGATGCCTCAGTAAGCATCCGAAGGTGTAGATTGACTATTCCTCTCCTAGATGGTACATGCATTCACATCATTGGTGACGTAGTCCCTAAGGCGATAATGCAGATAGTAAGAAAGAGGAAGGTAGTATCACTGGAGTTGGAAGAAGTGAACATGGTAGAGGCAGCTCCCCAGAAAACCCAAGCAGAAACCAAAGGCGAATATGTGCAAGAGCTCTAACCATTTGAAGTGGCCAGTGATGGTTGAACCTTGCAAATCAATACTACCTAAGCCTGGAGGAGAAGAGCTAAGAGAAAGACATCCTGGAAAATAGCTCTGAAACTTTTTCATAGGCCTCTTTTGATATGCTAGGAATAAGCCCAAAACTAATCAATCATAGACTCTATGTAGATTCAACATGCAAGCCTATCAAGTAGAAGAAGATATGCTTCGGGGCTAAGAGACAAGTCGTCATTGATGAGGAAGTGGAAAAGTTTACTAAAATAGGGTTCATCAAGGAGGTATTGTTCCCAGATTGGTTAGCTAATGTAGTACTAGTTAAGAAGACAAATGGTAGCTATCAAATGTGTGTGGTTTTCATTGAATTGAACAAGGCATGTCCCAAAAACTCATATCCACTGCCCATGATAAACAAGTTAGTAAACTCAATGACTAAATACAAATATCTCTCGATGCTTGATGCCAAACAAGGCTACCATTATATTCAGATGGATGAAGAGGATGAGGAGAAAACTTTGTTCATCACAGAAAAGGGAACTTACTATTATGTGTCCATGCCTTTTGGACTCAAAAATGCTGGAGCTACCTATTAGAGGCTTGTCAACAAGATGTTCAAGGAACAATTGGGAAGAAATCTCAAAGCTTATATGGATGACATGATGATCAAGAGCATGAACTTTCATCAATATGTAAAAGATCTGAAAGAAGTGTTCAGAGTGATGAATGCCTATGGAATGAAGCTGAATCCATAGAAATGTGCTTTTCTCATTCATGGAGGTAAGTTACTGGGGTATCAGGTTAGCGAGAGAGGGATTGAGCAGAACTCGGACAATGTCCAAGCCATACTGGAGATGAATCCCTCCAAGGAGTGTGAAGGAAGTGCAAAAGTTGACAGGTAGATTGATAGCCCTAAACAATTTCACGTCTAAATCTGGAAAAAAAATCTCCCATTCTTCAAAAATCTTAGAAAGAGCGATGCTTTCAAATGGAAAAATGATTGCTAACAGGCTATGGATGATCTAAAAACCTTTTTAGCCTCAGAATAGGTTTTGAGTAGGTCCCTTAGTGGTGAAGAGCTCCTACTGTACCTTTCAACTTCGCCATATGCTGTTAGTTCAGTGCTAGTAAGGGAGGACGAAGGTCTCCAAAATCTAATCTACTATTTTAGCAAGGTCCTACAAGGAGCAGAGCTAAACTACAACCCTCTAAAGAAAATGGTGTATGCCTTAGTGCTCTCTTGCAGGAGGTTCAAAGTCTACCTTAAAGCACACTAAGGAATAGTAGTCATGGACAAGCCTCTACAAAAGCTCCTACACAAGCCTGAACTCTCAGGAAAGTTGTTATGCTAGGCAGTTGAACTAGGAGGATATGGCTTAGAGTAGTTCAACTATAGATTTTATTTCAGAATGCTCGTTTCCATAGGACGTGATGCCAGAAAATGAAGTAGAGGGACAACCCAGGGGGGTGAACCCCGAATGTCAAATAGGAACAGTATGTAGATGGGGCTAGTGGCAAAGGAGCAAGTCGAGTGGGAGTTGGACTGAAGAGTAAAGTTGGATTACTAATAGAGCTTGCCCTGAAGCTAGACTTTGTCATAACAAATAACACAAATGAGTATGAAGCCCTCCTCTAAGGCCTTCTGGTAGCAGAACATCTGCACATTGAAGTGTTTCACATTTTTAGTGACTCACAGCTTGTATTAGGGCATGTTGAATGGTTGTACAAAGCTAGACAACTAAACATGGTTAGATACCTAGAAATGATAGATTTACAGTTGAAGAAAATGAAAGAAAGTGGAATAGAAGTAGAGTTTCAGAAGATCCCCAGGATGGCCAATAATAAGGTAGATAGTTTGAGCAAACTTGTAGCAACCCACCTAGCAGACATACCAAACAAAGTGTTCTTAGGTGACCTTACCCATCCTAGCACAGAAGAGTCAGAACTTGTCATGGCCACATAGTTATAATCATGTTGGATGGACCCATAGAGAGAATACTTAGAGGAAGACAGGCTCTAAGATGATGCGAAACTAGCTAAGAAGATCAAGTGGAGGAGATCCAACTTCTCCATCCATAATGGGGTTCTCTACAAAAGAGATTTCTCCCTACCATGGCTCAGATTCTTGATACCTAGTGAAGTTGAGTATGTGTTAAAGGAGATGCACAAAGGTGCATGTGGAATGCACGTGAAAGGAAAAACTTTAGCAGCTAAAGCCATTAGATAGGGGTACTATTGGCCTACCATGAAAGAAGATACAATGAGGCTGATAAAGATGTCAAGCATGGCAGAGGTTCATTAATGTAAAATAGGTACCAGAGGCTGAAAAGATACCTATTTATGGCCCATGGCCCTTTGCCAAATGGGAAATGGACATAGTGGGGCCATTTCCAGTAACTACAGGGCATAAGAAGTTCCTCCTAGTGACAGCAGAGTACTTTACTAAATGGATAGAAGCGGAAGCCCTAGTAACAATCACATCGGAGAATGTGGTGAAATTCCTATGGAGGAACATTGTGTGCAAGTTTGGAGTGCCTCATCAGATAGTTAGTAATAATGGCAAGCAGTTTGACAATATCGAAATGAGAGACTTCTGCGAAGGTCTCAATATAAAGCAACACTTCTCCTCAATTTCCTACCCTCAATTAAATAGGCAAACCAAGGTCACCAAATGAACCATTGTCCAAGGGTTGAAATGAAGATTAGAAGGATGCAGAAGGAATTGGGGAGAGCAACTATACCACATGTTATGAACCAACAGAACAACCCCAAAGAATTGATAGGTGAAACTCCCTTTGCTCTCACTTTTGGGACTAAAGTTGTCCTTCCAGTAGATATTGGGAAAGCCAGTGGGAGAATATACTACTACAATGAGGATCGACCTAGATCTTCTAGATGAACTAAGGGAACAAGTTTTGATGAAAATCGAGGCCTATAAAAATAGGGTTGCTAATTACTTTAACCTAGAAGTGCGAAGCAGGATGTTCTGAGTAGGAGACTTAGTGATGAGAAGCCTAGAAGTGACTGGAAAGAGAGAAGGCATAGGCAAGGTAGCACCAAATTGGGAAGGCCCATTCATTGTCGAACAAGCCATTGGCTCAGTAATATACAAACTGTGAACCTTAAAAAACAAGGAGGTGCCTCACACATGGAATGTACAACATTTGAAATTGTACTACTCTTAGTCCAAAATAAAAGGAACTCTTTCCTTTATCAACACCTCAAAAGTTGAGCCCAAGCCTAAATTGATCGGTGAAAGACTCTCCAAGGGGGGTACCAAGACCTCGATGAGCCAAGGCACTAAGCCCAGCTTGACTGGCGAAACACCCTTCAAAGGGGGGCACCAAGACCTTGATGAGCCGAGGTACCAAGACCAACTTGACTGGAGAAAGACCCTCCAAGGGGGGGCACCAAGACTTCGATGAGTCGAGGCACCAAGCCCAACTTAACTGGAGAAACACCCTCCAAGGGGGCACTAAGACTTTAATGAGCTGAGGCACCAAGCCCAGCTTGACTGGCAAAAGACCCTCTAAGGGAGGCACCAATACCTCGACGAGCAGAGGCACCAAGTCCAACTTGACTGGCAAAATCCCCTCCTAAGGAAGGAACTAAGACCTGGATGAGTTAAGATACTAAGCACAACCTAAAGGGAAAATGACCTTTTAAGTAGGGTCTGTGACCTAAATGAACTAAGACATCAAAGCTGTTAAGTAATAACAGGTAACACCGCAGAAAGTAGAGCCCTACATGAAACCTAAAGCATATTCCAACTAATACTTTCTCAAAGATAGATAAAGGAAAGGTGAAAATCACAAAATAAAACAAAAGCATGAAAGAAAAATAAGAGTTGTATTAATTAAAATAACTCGTAAAAATAATAAAAAGCTCGAACACAAAACACGAACTTCAACAAATACAGGCATATATAAGCTACAAGTGATAATTAAAAATCCATAAGGTGAAGGAATCTATGAAGAATTGGCTTTCTGATTCGAGGCATGAATAAGGGTGATGATTAGCATCTGATCTTCAAGGTCTGTGCTAGAATGGCTGGAGAAGGGCACTTGAGGAGGATTCCTTAATTTATCATAAGTAGACGGTATTTGGTTCAAGAAAGATAGGTTAGGAGGACCCATGTTATTAAGCTATTCAAGAATTTGAATGTCCAAACCACTCCTTTTGAAACTAAAGGGTTGAAGTGAGCCTTCACCTTTGAAAATTTTTCAAAGACGGATGCTAAGGCCTGGTTATACCACTCTGCGCCTTTCTGGACCACCTCAATGCTGTGTCATCCCTTGAAGAAATGAGACTTAACAAAGCTTTGGACTTCATCTTTAAGAATTTGGGGCAACTTGTCCATTAAAGCCTCTGACCTCTTAATATAAATTTCGATCATCTCACTCGAGTTCTTAGCCTTGTTGGCTATCTTTTGTAATCGCCCCTTAAACCCATCATTCTTAACCTCTAGAGCCTTTTTCTTCTCTTCAAGAACTCATTGGCAGACTCCAGCTCCTGATACTTCTTATGGAGAGACTCTAATTCAGCAGCATGAGCCTTTAAGGCCTTCTTCTCTGCAGACAATGCCTCACCCTTCTCCTCAACAAACTTCTGAAGAATGGATACATGTTTCTCTAATGACTCATTCGTAGCCTGGCTAGCTCCCAGGTCCTTCAGTAACCCTTCGAAATGAGCAGTAACCTCCTATAGATATAAAAAGAGAAGAAGGGTAAGGAAGAGGATCAAAATAGTAAAAGAGAAAAGGGAGAAAATACCTTTAGGGCATACGAAACTTGGCACCGAGAAATGACTAAACCTAGGGGACCTGAAGAACCATCCCCTATGGAGTGAGTAGAGGGATCATGAGGCTGCCCAGATGATAGAATCCCTCCGTAGGAAGAAGGGATTAGGAGAGTCTCATTACAAACATCTATGTATACCCTCCAATCCACGTCGGGAATCTCAATATGTCTCTCAACTTCGGCAACTCTCTCATTTTCAGGAGCTGCAAGTGAAGTTGGAAGAGTGCTCGCCGCTTCACCCAGACCTCTTAGGTTAGAAGCAATCTCAACAACCATAATTGCCATTGATTGATCTGCCCCAAGAACAACATCAATGACATACGGGATGACTTTATGAGGCTGAGAAAGTCTCAAAAGAGACTCTAAATCCCCTTGAGTTTCCATCACCTCCCTTAAAGGGAGGGATTCAGGTCCAGGTAGAGCAGAAGTTGATTATGCACTTGTTTCAGCCCCCTCAGCTCATTTATCCTTCACATTTATTGGTTTGTCCCCTATAAACAAAGCTATATAATTAAAACCACTTCAAAAAAATAGGAACAAAGGATGGACTAAAAGAATACTCCTTACCTAGAGAAATATTTTTTAAAGAAGAAGAGGGAAGCTTATGCCTTATGGCTAAATGCTTAACACAAACCCCTCCCCTTATTTCGGGCGATTCGGGTCTAATAATTTAGAGAGTATGGACAATGAAGGTAAGCCTCCTCCTATGCCACTCCTCAGCCGACTTTCAAATCACCTCAAATAGAGGAGAGGAAGAAGTGGACGGGGAAGATGGAGACTTGAAAGAAAGAAAAGAAGATGTAGAGGAGGAAGAAGTAGAAACTTCTAAGTTCATACCTCGAAATGGACGATCACGAGCCAACTCCAGATCCCTACCTAACTCAACTTAAGGGGATGAGAGCCTTTTAAAAGGGGATGAGATTTAGGAGTTCGAGTCAATGCTGCAGTCAAAACCTCTGTAGCCTTAACAACTTTGAAAATGTCTTCAGAGGTAAGAGCACTCCACAAGGCCAGATTATGCACAACTTCAAAAGGATGGAGCTTAGTGAAGTTCCTATAATGTTGAGACAACAAGGTTCTGTCTTTCACCATATGAATATGGTGGTAATACTGGTTAGCCAGATTATGGAAATAATGTTGATTGATGACCAACTTATCCAAGAAACTCATGACTTTCCCATGCACTTGAGCAAATGTAGCATGGACCTTCACAAGTCCGTCCACCACATCACTCAGAATGTTCAAGTGATGCTTCCTTTATCCACCCCCCTCCCCAAGAAAGAAGCCTCCTCCACCCGAACTTTAGTAATCTCCACCTCTATAGGCCCCTTGCGAAGCCTCTTGAACCTCCTTTCCTTAGCTACCTATACCAGATCTATAGTTGGAATATGAGCCACTTCAAAAGGGTCAGTGGTACTAACCTGTCCCTTCTTTCGAGCTATAGGCGCATCAAGGATCACCTCCTCCCCAGGAAGATACTCTATAGGTATATCCTCAGCATGTCCCCCAGCTGGCCCAAATACTTCTTCACCCTCATCTTCAGCAGCTACGAGGGTAAAGGTAGTGGGATCGCGCTCTGACAAAGAATCCAAATCCTCCTTTCCTACTCTAAAGTTCTTCAAATACTGATACATAAATTCATCCACATTCCAGTTTCTTGAAGCTACAACAGCCTGATATTCCTTTTGGGTTCACATCCTCAAGAGCTCGGTAGAAAGGCTTTATAATGAACAGTGGGGATATGGAGGTTTTCCTGAGGGAAAGCTTTAACCATTGCCTTGATGACATCTTTCATAATAACTTTGGCCTTCCTGTCCACCAAAGGTTCTACAGATAACATAAGGTTAGCAAAGAAGAAAAGGAAGCAGGAAAATAACTAATCGTAGAGACTTACTTGAAGGTCCCATCAGTATGGCAAAGAAAGGAAAAGCCCATAATAAGGCTCCAGTCGAAGGAACGATGACAGGAAGCGAGAGTTTGAATGCCCCGAGCATCAACAATGCTCAGTTTCTTCTCAAATTTCTCAACTCTGGGCCTTCCCCTATACACTTTTGGAAACCTAAAGCCCACTTAACCCTCTTTGATGGGCTTCAACACCTTCACAGAAAAGAACTTGTTCTTCTAGTCATCTATCTTATTCTCCTTAGTCCCAAAAAGAGTTTGCAAGGGTTTCTTCTGGAAACACCAGATATAGGGCTTAGTGGAGACCGATAAATTGAAGAAGGCATGAAAAATTTTAGCACTGGGTTCAACGATTCCCAATACATAGCAGACCACTTCAAAATAGTGCAGGTCTTCAATGGAATTAGACGTCAACATTATTGGGTTTACTTGGAAGTAATCGAAGCACTTAGAGAAAATAGGAGAGGGAGGGAAAAGCAATCCCCTGATTAGATGCTCATAATACCAAATATAGTCTCACTCCCCCTTAACCATCTCCATTGCCGTGTTAGTTGAGAAAATCCTAGCCTCCGCAGAAGGGCGAGTAATACGAACATAGACATGGAGTTCACATTCTCTATGAATGCACCAAAGTTGAAGCTCATATGAGTAATATCCTTCAGATAAGGCCTCACTATGCCATTTATGCAAGAGGCAGTATATTGGGCCTTACTTTTCTTTTGAGCCTTTTCAACATCGAGAAAGTGCTTCTTTTATTTTTATGGAGGAGCCATGGAAACTGTTCAAACTAGGAGAACATGAAGAAAAGGAGAAGAAAGTTGAAGAAAACAAGAACATGCATAAGAACATAGAAAATGTAGAGGAAGAACAAAAATCTAGAAAGTCGAAAGTGAAGAGAGAATAAGACTTTTATAGACCCCCAAAAACATTAAATTTCAAAACGAAGTGACACTTGGCGATACTTGGCAGCCAGTAACCGCTCAACCCTTTATTTCTAAGCATAAATATGCCCGACCATTCTACCATATGCCACAAAAGAGTTGGTAGCAGTAAAGGCATCGTACCTGGGAGAACGAAACAATCCCATCTAGGTCAGGCGAAATCACGCAAAGAGCAGTGAAGAGTCATGTCTGGTCAATTTAGAAGTGGTATGAACCTTTGGGTATCTCTCCACTTGAATTTTGAAATTCAAAATAGCCCGTTCAAATTAGAGGCGTTCCACACTAAGTTTGGTAGATCCTTCTCAAGCACTCTTTGAGCCTTGTAGCCTTCGAGTGCTAACACTTTAGGGGGACTACTGATATGACATTGCATCAGTATGATTCATAACCAACTAGGAGTTCGGAATTAACCAGAGTCTTGCCATGACCAATCATTAGCTGAACCATAGGTTGACTCCCCTGAAGACCCTCGGGGTCTGGACGCCTGACAAAAATAATTGTTTACATCACTCACTAACCCTTCGGTCATATCACAGTCTCATCAATAGTATTTTTTAGCCTATCCAAACCGAACACGCGTCCCTGCTACAGGGTCCCAATCTTATAAATACTCCTCAAAGCGTTTCGTATAAGTAAGTTGAGCTCAATCAATTTTAGAGAGTTTTTCTCATCAACTCCTTTGTAATACTGTCTTGATTATCAGATGGTTTACGTTGGACACTCGTATCCTGACCATTATTTATAGTTCAAATTAGCATAATCCAACCAAAGGAGTTCTATTTAAGCTTTGTGCAGATACACGCCACATCAATCACTAACAGAAAAGTGATGTTGTGTATGAGACCTGAGTGAAGTAATAAAACTTCATAAATAGCCATCATTAAAGGTTGATTGTTGTGTTTCAATATCTGTTGTTTACTCCAATATGATGGAAAAGAATTGGAAAATTCAAGTTGAGGGACGTGCCCATTGGTACCTTCATTTCTTTTACAAGATACTAGTCCTCCCAGCCTCTTGTATTGGTAAACACATTAATATATTATCCAGAACATTGTCTGGTAAATTACTGATTCCATCCAAATTTGAACTATCATTCGATATTCTCAAGTGACATGTTACTCCATTTTTTCATTTATTGAGCCCTCTACTTGCTTCTTTCATGTCCTCTCTTAACTATCTGAATAAGTCCAAGGTAATTGGTAAAAATTCCTATAGTAAATTTAAAAATTGACTTGAAATACCACTTTCATGTCATTTATTATTTTCATAATTTTGTTTTTTTTAATAAGCGAAACATTTATAAACAAGGCTTTTTTTTTTAAAGAACTATTTATTATATAGTAATTGTTGATAATATATTTTGACTAACAATTTGTTATCGACTCCTAAACTATTTCTTTGAGATTTTTGACCAAGCCTTTTAGAGTAATTTGATATGTGGTGACTCCACGTTTTATTAATTTTTTTTATTATTTTTTTGCCATTTATTCAAAAAATTAATTCTTTTCTTATTTATTTATTTGATTAGCTGTCATTTACTGTCATTAGCTTTGTTTTGTTAGAAAAAACGTTGGACAGTAATGACATGTAATGCATAATGTCAGTTCAATCAGCAAACTAAGGATATCTATAAGCCAATTAATTTTTTTCAACAACAATTAGTTTCATTCAAGATAGAAAAAAGATTATGTAAAGTTATAGATCAAGAGGAATTCATTCAGAACAAGATTTGACCTATGTAAATCATAAAGGATTACAAGTAAAAAGAGCAAAAACATTAAAAAAAATCTTGATTTGGATCCCAAAAAATCCCTTTAGACAAAAACAGTGGCTGTTGAGCTAGAGGGAGGGGAGAAAATTCCAAGCACACGCCTCTAACCACATTTGAAAGCTTGTTTGAAGGCTCTACCAAGTAAATCTACAGTGATCACCTTTTCTAGGGTGAAAGGGTTAGATCTTGAAACTTCATGGCTTGGATCTAGTGAGAAAGAGAACAAAGATAGTCTTTCTTTACCTAGATAAGAGACTGAAATTTAAAACCCCATAGAATGGGTACAAAACTCCATAGACGGAGAAGTGAAACTAACACTAGATCTAGACACTTAGACCTTTTATTTGTAGATAATATCGTGTTAGGGAGAAAAATAGGAAGAAGGAGGCCCTCCTCTGGCGGCCTAAGCTCGTCAGAGGTGGAGAAAATTCACAGTCAAGGTTAACTTTTAGAGAGAGACGCTTAGTCTAGAGAGAGAAGAAGAGTTTTTTAGTAAAAATTAAATTAATTGATTCAATTTAACAATACATCAATAGAAATACATATACAAATATACTAAAAATCATAAAAGGGTATTCAACATCCAGGTTAGAGGCATAGAAAATGACTTAAAGCCTATAAATATGATAATATTATAGTGACTAGAATACCTATTATTCAAGTTATATAACATATTGATGACCATAATATGATTTGTTATCTATGCTTGATCAAATATGCACCACTTGTTTGAATAGCACACATAAAAATAAAACGTTGCAGAACGACGGAAAGCGTCACAGAACGACGAAATAAAAAATTATAAAATAAATAAAATAAAATTTTAAATTATTAGGGTCTGAGAGCCCACATGACATGGGAGATTTTCTACATGGGTATTGAAGAGAGAACACGCTCATGGGCTTGACACCCCAAACCAACTCAAAACCTGAAGGTATTGAGTTTATGGGTCCTTCCCGATTATATATATATCTTAAATCCCAACTTTTTATGATGTGAGATTTTACCAACTCAGAAAAAGATGGAATTGAAGAGGGATATATAATTGGGAAGGACCCATAAACTTAATGAGGTTTTGAGTTGGATTGTGGTGTCAAGCCTATGAGTGTGTTCTCTCTTCAAGGCCCATGTAGAAAATCTCTCATGTCATGTAGAATCTCAGACCCCAAAAATAGGTATCGGAGCCAAGGTTCGGCTAGACGAGTATGGAGACGGTGGAGATCACGTGGTGGCAGCTTTCACGTGGAAGAGCAAGGTGACTCCCAGTGTGGCCCAACCGGTGGAGTAAAAAGGCTCTTAACCGCAATACTCGAGGGGGAGCCCAAACTTAATGTGGATTTTCACTCTTGAGGGAGAGATTGTTAAGATTTCAAGAGTGCTAAAATCCCACATCAGAAAAAGATGGGATTGAAGAGGAATATATAATTGGAAATGACCCATAAACTCAATACTTTAAGGTTTTGAGTTAGATTGTGGTGTCAAGCTCATGAGTGTGTTCTCTCTTCAAGGCCCATGTAAAAAATCTTTCATGTCATGTGGGCTCTCAAACCCCAATATAAATCTATGTATTTTAACCACTTATTTCGAAAACAAGTAAGAGAGAAGAGGTGTGGAGAGGTGATTTTAGGCTAAAATTGGCAAAAAATCACCCCTCTTTACTTAAAGAAAGATGTGTGATTAGAAAAAGAAATATAAGAAAAGAGGCAGTTAGGATTTTAGGAAATTTTCAATATAATTATTATTGAGAAGAAGAAGAGTTTTAATAAAAACTAGGTGCATAAATGAAATATCTCCCCATAAGCCAATTAATTCAAACTTTCTAATAGTGGAAATAATTATTTTTAATACATCAAAATCTTTAAAAAAATACAGCAAATTCTTACAAATAAAATTACTTTGACCAATTTTTTGTCTTAAAAAAATGAAATGAAACATATATTTCGGAATAACTTACATCTTAATTTAGTTAATCTTCTCTATAAATTGCCAATGTGTGAAAACAACATCATTAATCAAGAAACAAAAATCCTTGATTAATCAATAATTAAGAATGGCAATTACCTCAAAAAAAGTGGCAATTTTTTGTTTGGCTATAATGCTAATTATATCCTTGTCAAGAGCAACGAATATCGGAAATGGAGCAATGGAAAGAAATGAGAATCCAGGATGCAGTCCACTTCATCCTCAAGAATGCAAAAAACAATCAGCAAATCCATATGGAAGAGGTTGTGAAGAAGGTGATCATTGCAGAGGTGGTTGACGTCTACGTTAATTAATTAATTATTTATTTATTTATTTTAATAGAGGTTTGTGTTTTAATCACACATCAAATCATGTTTATTTGAATTTTAATATTCTTTTTATATAGCTTAAAATAAAAAATTGTTTAAGTAATTTAAAAATGCAATTAAAATTCAATATTTCTCAGGGAATATAAAAAACATTATGTAATTTAAAAAAATCAATAATTATAAGATGGTTGAAAATTTTTTGGGTAAAGAATAACGGGTCACAAGTCACATACTTCTTCCCATTAGGCCACTTCATCTTAAGCCTCAAATGTGAAATTTGTGCACATATAACAGGAAAAAAAAAACCTTTGGCAAAAATTAAAAAATACATAGTGATTCGTCGTCATATCGATGTATCTTGTGATTTAATGCATTTATAATTTAGAATTTGTGAAATTTTTTTTTTATAAACTATGGTTTGTATTTTATTTTGTTGGTAAAATAGAATTTCTGTCCATTTTCATCTAATATACCGCTAACTTGACATACATATGAAAATTAACGCCACATTTTGTCGCATGGGATGAGAGTGGACATGGATCCTTTTGTCAAAAAAATAAAATATATATCCTAAATTGCAAATATGTTAAAACATAAGATCATTTTTTTTAGTTTGACCTAATATTTTTGATGGAATTAGAGATTCTTTTGATATCAAAATCGCCTATATTTCGGAATAATTTGCATCTTATTTTAGTTAATTTTTTTCCATATAAATGTATGAAAACAACATTAATTAAAAAAATTAACATAAATCCTTAATTAATCGATAATTAAGAATGGCAATTAATTCAAAAAAATTAGCAATTTTTTGTTTGGCTATGATGCTAATTATATCCTTATCAAGAGCAAAGAATATCAGTAATGGAGCAATGCAAACACATGTGAATCCAGGATGCAGTCCACTTCATCCTCAAAACTGTAAAAAACAACCAGAAAATCCATATCAAAGAGGTTGTGAAGAAGTTTTTCGTTGCAGAGGTGGTAGATGTTTACGTTAATTATTTGTTTATTAATTATAATAATAGAGATTTGTGATTAATCACACCTCTAATCATGTTTATTTGAATTTTAAAATTCCTTTTTGCATTACTCTATAATTTTGTAACTCAAAATTTTAATATTTTTCCTTTAAACTAGTCGAATACCCTTAGATTATGATATAAAATTTTTATAATTTAATTAATTATTATATTTTTATTTTAATTAATAAATTAATTTAAATGAAATTAGATTAATATTTTTTTAAAGAGTGAAATAAAAATATATGATAAGAATGAGTGTATTTTTATCCAAATTTAGGAGCATTAGCTTTTTTATTTTACATAGATTCATAATTTATAAATTTTTAATAGTTTAAACAGATCAATATAATAAAAATAAAAGTTTTATGTAATATTTTTTAACAAACTCTTATTAATAATTAGAAATAAAATTAAAAAGATATATATTATAGCCTCAAAAAAATATATTTATTAAGAGCACTTGATGAATTAATTGAAATGAAATTGAATTTTTTTTATTTATTATTATTTTTATTATTTTTAATTGTTGTTAGGCTCAATTAGTTTTTTTAAAATTTGGATTTTGCTCACTTTTAATATATTCAGGGAGACTCTAATTTCAAATAAAATTTATATCTTAAAATTTTAAAATATACAAGTATTTTGCACAAAATTTTTATGCATAAAAATAATATTTTTTTTATTTTAAAAAATATTAATTATATTTTTATTATTATATGTAAATATAATTAATGTATTGTTAAAAAATTAATAAAATTTTTAATCATCATTTATAGTTTTTATTAATATATATTTTATAAAATAATAATATTTATATTATCCAAAAGATAAGATTAAAAAAAAAAAGAAAATAGATAAATAAATAAAATATTATTTTATTGAGTCACTCACTCAATAGCAGTATAAAATTTTGCTTTATCTACTATTATTTCCTACTTCAACCTCCACAGTAAATAAGAAAATTTACAAAAAAAAAAAAGGACAATGAACACAATAAATGAAAATAAAAATAAGAAAACTTACAAAAATAGTAATATGTTTTTATTTGCAGTATAATAAGTGTGAGTGAGGAAGAGAAATAATTGGAAGTTATACATGGTAAGTGTGAAACTAATCTTAATTTTCAAAATGAGATAAGTAAAATATTTAATCATTAAAATATTTTTAAAATTAAGACTTAAAACTTAAAAGTAATCTTAATCAATTGAAAAATAAAAAATAAATGAAAAAATAAAACAATTTCCATTTTCTTATTTATATTTGAAGAATCCGATTCAATTGAAAAATAATGAAAAAGATATATATTATATTAAAATTATAATTTTTCATATTATTAATTTTCATTTATGTTTTATTTTGTATTATGATATGAATTTATGAAAATTTAAAAATTATTTTATTTTTAATATGCACAAAAAAAAGTTATCTAAATACACTAAAAAAAAGAGATCAAATAAGATGTTTTTTAAAAAATGTTATATTTTATTTATGTATATATATATATATGAGTTGATTATTAAATTATGAATATTATTAGAGAAAAAAATATGGATTAGAGCTCTTTTATTATTATTATTATTATTATTATTATTATTATAAAATAAACATAAATAAAAATAGGATGTTTTAAAAAAAATATCTCATTTGAAATATTTTATTTGATCAATTTTGTTATAGTAATAATAAAAATAATAAAAATATTATTTTATATAAAAATCTCATAAATTAATTTTTTTATATTCTTCCTCAGTTCACCACATGTCAAGTAAATTTAATTTAATTTTTTATTATAAATTTTTATATATTTAAGAAATATTTGATAAATCTAAAAAAATATAAAAATCTACATAAATTTTAAAATAATATGATTGAACATTTAATTTAAAATTTATATTAAATATAATAATTGATTAAATTTTTTAATATTTTTATAATTAAAAAATCTATCACTTGATTGATTTAGCTTTGAGTTCGGATCCCGCACATCGTAGGAGCATTCGTGTACTGATTTTGTTCTATTTCCAATTTTTATTTCCAAATGCTCTATTTACAATTTAACATTTAAATTTTTTAATATTTAATTTTCAAATTTAAAAAATAAATTAAAATCAAGTGTATGTAGAGAAATAGAAAATTGTTTATGTAATTTAAAAATAAAAATAAAATTCAATATTTTTCTTGGAATAGAAAAAAAAATTATGTAATTTAAAAAATACAATTAAAATTCAATAATTTTCGGATGGTTGAAAATTTTTTGGGTAAAGAATAATGGGCCATAAGTCACACTAAGGCCTCAAATATAAAATTGGTGCGTAAAAATAGGAAAAAAAAAACAAATAATAGTGCTACGCTGTCGTATCACTCCTAGGTCCCCGAAGAACTTTGTAAAACCCTAATTGAAGCCAAAACCCTCGAAATCAGACAAGAAAAGGGAGGAGAAGGAGAAAGAGAAGACGAAGCAGAAGCAAAAAATGGGAAAAATCTCACCTTCAATTCGTTCATTAATGGGAACAACATCACTAATAAAAAGCCCCCCTTCAATTCCCCAAAAAACCCATCACTTTCCCAAGAAAAAACCATCCCAATTTTCTCAGAAAACTCAACTTCCATTAACCAAACAAAGAAAATCTCCATTCAAATCACCAGAGCTCGAAGAAGCTAAAAAGCTCTTCAATTCTTATCTTTCCACCACTCAAGTTCCTCTCGACCTCCGTTTCCACAATTCTTTTCTCCAATCATACGCTTCAATCTCCACCATTGATAACTCAATCTCTCTTTTCCACCACATGATCAAAATTTCCTCAAATTTTACCCCTGATCGATTCACTTATCATATTTTACTTTCCCAATCCTGCAAAACCCCTTCTCCGTCACTCTCCCTTGTTCACCAAATTCTCAATTTAATGGTCAATAATGGAGTTAATCCCAATCAAGTTACTGTTGACATTGCTGTGAGGTCACTTTGCTCGGTTAACCGAGAAGATGATGCTGTTGAATTGGTAAAGGAATTATCTTTAAAACATTCAAAGCCTGATACTTTTACTTATAATTTTCTAATTAAGTCATTGTGCAAGGGTAAAGCTTTGAGTACTGTTTATAATTTTATTGATGAAATTAGGGATTCTTTTGATATAAATCCGGATCTTGTTACTTATACTATATTGATTGATAATGTTTGTAATTTGAAAAATCTTCGTGAGGCTACGAGGCTTGTGGATGTGTTAAAAGATTGTGGATTTAAGCCTGATTGCTTTGTGTATAATACAATTATGAAAGGTTATTGTATGTTAAGTAAAGGGAGTGAAGCTATTGAAGTTCTTAAGAAAATGAAGGAAGAAGGAGTGGAGCCTGATATTGTTACTTATAATACTTTGATTTTCGGGTTATCGAAAGCTGGGAGAATGAGTGAAGCGAAAAAGTATTTGAAAATTATGGTGGACTCGGGTCATTTTCCTGATGCGGTTACTTACACTTCGTTGATGAATGGGTTGTGTAGAAAAGGAGATGCGATGGGTGCATTGGGTTTGTTAGAGGAGATGAAATTGAAAGGGTGTAGTCCGAATTCGTGCACGTATAATACGTTGCTTCATGGTTTGTGTAAGGGGAAATTGTTGGAGAAAGGGGTTGAATTGTTTCAAATGATGAAAGATAGTGATATGAAGGTTGATACGGCTTCGTATGCTACGTTTGTGAGGGCTCTTTGTCGAGAGGGTAAGGTTGCTGTGGCTTATAAGGTGTTTGATTATGCAGTGGAGAGTAAGAGTTTAACTGATGTTGCTGCTTATTCGACACTGGAGAGTACACTGAAGTGGCTGAAGAAAGCCCGAGAGCAGGGCCTTGCCGTCTAACTGGTATGATTAATTATTATGTTAGTAAGTCTCTTTGCTTTACTGTTCATTTTTTCCCGTCTGGTTTGACCTTAGTATTAGTAATCAGCCTTCGATATCAATGTGGTTTTCTATTTTTTTTGTTTATGTTTTCAAATTTTAAAAATAAAATATACGAAAATATTACTAAAAAAATATATTTTTACCAATTTATTTCATGTTTATCCAAAAATGAGTTAAAAATAGAAAACCAAAAAACAACAAATTCTGGTTTTCAAAATGTTATTTTTTGAAAAACAGGAAACACAAAACGGTACCGAACATGCTCTTAGTTTTTGTGTTGGGAGGTTAGAACTATGCCAAAGCTGAAAGTATATGCTACTTTAGGTTATTGGTTAAAAAAAAATATTTGAATTCGTGGATCATGAAAATGAGAATGACTATCAGGCAATGGGATATGATGCAACGGTATCCTCATATGTTCAAAATATAGTTTTAGTTAATTAGCCACGGATTAGGTAACGTTCATAAATAGATGAAAGCCAGATCACTGCTTGAAGGAGGATGGAACTTTCAGTTTCCATACCCTTGGCACTTGAAATTTGTAATTGTTGATTAGCAATTCAACTATTTCATTGGTGATTGTGCATCCTAAGTTATAGCTAGAACACTAAACTGCTTGACATTTGTCGTAATTTAGTTTTCTAATCCGTGTTTTAAGTGATTTATTATATTAATTGCATCACTCGATTCGCATTAAAACAACTAATATGTTTTGGTAGTCCGATTTGCCGGTGTTTCACATTGATCATAGTGTAGTTAATATTTTTCCTTCAATTTGTCCACAAATAAAAGGGCAAGGATGATGTGATTACTTATCACATTAACCATTTTTCTTTTTGTTTTGTTTATTTATTTA
>CAOJBK011563851.1:0-11446 GCA_948294925.1 Codiaeum variegatum
AAAAAAAATCAAAAACAGAATAAGAAAAATGCAGAAAAAAAAAACCAAAAATAGAACCATACCTGTCAGAAGTTTCCTTCACAGCAGAAGCAATAGCTGACCAAGTATATATATGCAGAAGCAGAGAAGAGAAGAAGGGAAGGGAGAGGGAGGCGGGCGTGAGATGATGTAGCAGAGAAGAGAAGAAGGGAAGGGAGAGGGAGGCGGGCGTGAGATGATGTAGCAGTAGCAGAGAAGAGAAGAAGGGAAGGGAGAGGGAGGCGGCGGGGGCGTGAGATGATGATGATGTGCAGAGTAAATAAAATTAGGGTTATATTTTATATATATATATATACTAATAAAACCGGGTCGGGGTCGGGTCGGGTTTCGGGTCGGGTTGAGCAAATACCATCCCCAACCCGACCCGATTTTTTAAATTACCGGGTTAACCCTTAACCCGCCCCGTAACCCAGTCAAACGTTGACTTACCCGATCCGATCGGGGCAGGTCGGGACGGGTCGGGGCGGGTACGGGTTAAATTGCCATCTCTATATGCAATTTGCATTTTAAAATGTTTATTTTTATTTTTTTAACCTGATCTTTTTTTAAGTATTGATTGCCTATGCAATGGACATTTTTTTATAAAAAATTTCATTCAATAAATCTTGTTCCTAGTACAACTATTTTGATTATATATATATATTTTTTAAAAATATTGTCAAGCGGAAGCATATCATACTTTTTTTCCCAATATATTTTATTAATATTGGAGTGTATACATAAATAAGGATGCCTTTTATTTTTCCAACATTTTGCTACCCCAATATTTAAAAACTTCACGGCTTATATTAATATATAATTGATTTATATCTAGTTTTCTTTTCTAACGTTATGTCTTGTTAAATTTATATTTAAAAATAACAATGATATAATTTATTAAAAAAATATATTAAAAATAATAAACTAAAAATTACATATGTTAACAAATTAAAAATATAATAAAATTAAAAGTATATATCATAATTATAGTATATATTACAAAAATAATATAGATATCGATCAAGATTAAGCTCTTGTTAACATTGACCTAAATACCAGCTCGTGAAGCCCATAAAGGGGCATGAAGAAGCCAGACTCATGATTTAAAGTCTATGGCGAGTAGGGTAAACTGTAAGCCTCACCAAGGGATTGGCCCTCTTCCAAAGTGAGTAAAGGCCTTAAGCCCACAAGCCTCAAATCGAAGCCCATGGCAATATTCCGCAGTCGAAGGCCCAAACCCTGAGGTTGTATCCAGATCAACTATGGGTGAGGTCCTTGACTCTAGCCCAAGGCAAGGCTGATTTGTAACTAAAGGCGAGGCCTCCAGAAAGGCCCCAGAATCCTAAGCCTTTAGGCAATCCCCCAACCCACAACAAAGGAACATTCCCAGGCCAATATCGACACTAGAGCCCATTCTTCTAAAGTCCAGCTCATAAGGCCCCAAATCCATCTCCCTCAGAAATCCCTCAATTAAGGGCTTAAGTTCGGAAGATAAAATTCTAAGCCTAAACCCAAACCATAAATCCCTTAGGGAAGGACTCCACCACCTTAGAAGAAAAACTATATAAGGGGTTCTAAGTCTTAGGGTTAAAGGATCCAATCTTCAACACTCAAAATTTACCCTTTTGCTCAAGCAAAGAACCTTGGGAGTAGACATAACTTAGCTATTTCCAGTCCCAGCGAGTGTTATTATTTCACCAGGAGAGTGACGACGTGCGTCTATATTTCCATTGGTAGAAAGGGTTTATGGCTTCAACTTACATACCACAAACCTCCCTCGGATCACGAGTTCCCGCCGACAATGGTGCCTACATTTGGGAAAAAAGATCTAACCAGAGTCTTAGAAGTGAAGACCGATGGAGACACCCTCATTTACTTCAAGGACACGTATCAGAATCTAGGTTTATACTTGTATTTTCTTGGTGCATTTTATATTTCTCTTGCTTTGTACTTGAAAAATATATCGAAAAATATTGCTTGTTTGGGTCTATACTATTCAGATTAATTATCCCTTTATTGGATTCTTGAATTCTTAGTTTGTTATTATCTACCCTACCTAAACTAATACGGGGAACCCTAAAATCCAAATTTATCAGACTGAGGACATTTGGATTGATAAACCCATCCAAAGTGTCTTAAAAGGCCCGAGACTCAAATTCTGATGTGAATAACTCTTTAATAGAGTTATGTTGTTACCAACTATTTATTTGTAACTATATATTAGTCAATTCATATTGAATTATTATAAATCCACATTCAATTCTAAAATAGCCAAAATAATGTATATGAAATATTAATAACAAACACATTGATATGTGTTTTAAAACTTTAAAACATTAAGAAAATTTACATTTAATAGTTAATTCCATAATGCTTAATATGTGTCTAGTTAAGAGAAATGAGCTTGAGTCCAAACATCAAATGAACAAAGTTGAAAGATCCATCTGAATAAAAGAAAAAGCCCAAAGATAGCTCAAGTTAAGACAAAAGTCCTAAGGTGGGATCCATAAAAGGGTACCTTTGTCATGTGAAGATCGTCGAAGACACCTTCAACAAGATCAAACAACTGTCATTTTAAGGGGACATTCTTTCAAGGGCTCATGCCATTCTTTGGGAGTGGACCACTGTCCCACCCCCTCCATCATCTAAAACAGAGCTAAATGTCATAGTGTCTCTTATCCATCTTGAAAATCTAACCAACACTATAAATAGGTCATAATGGCACACATTTCAAGATATTTTCTACTACTATAAACTTTCTAAAAAATCATAATCCTAAGAGCTCTAAAGGTCTTAAGAGCATTGCAAACCCAAGATACCTACTTAGGCGTCGGAGGATCTTTGCCAGGAGTCTGGCCCTTTTGCTCACGTTTGTTCCTTGTGTAGGTCCAATCCAACCTTACACATGAAGTACATTGTGAGAGATAAGAAGATTGGTGAATTCAGACTTATCAAATTGACACCGTCTGTGGGAACCTGATAAGGAAATCTTTCTCGATCTCAAGCTTATTCATATATCTCTTATCCCTTTGAGGATAGCCGCATCATCTTTCCTTTCTGATTTAGAAATTAAAGCTTTCAGGATAGCCATATCGACTTTCCTTTCTGATTTACAAATTAAAGGTTTAACAATTCCAAGGTTCAAATATGGAAGAAACACAAGAAAATCGAAATAATGTCACACACACCCCTTCCTCTAGTAACCTAACAAATAATGCTCCACAAACAACCCAATCCACAAACACCTCCACCATCCCTGACCTAGCCTCAACCCTTTAAACCATTACTGATTTCATGAGACAAACAGAGAACCAACACCTACACTATACCACTTCCCCAAACATCAACCAACATACCTTCAGAACTAGCTTCAACTTTACAAAATGTCATGAGCACACTGACTCCTTTGTTGCATCTTTTATAAAATCAAAGTTTGACATGGCTCAAATAGGAGAGGCTGCAAAAATCACCCTAGGCTAGGGCAAGCGCTATTTGAAAACCCCTAAGAAGAAGGAAGGGATCAGCCACAGGCGATATCCACTAGAGTAAGGTTAAAAATAGGAGCAGTAGTGGGTAATAAAGAGACCTTGAAGGTTTTGAAGGCGGAGGTGAAGGAGGAGAATGGGGAGAGAGGAGTGGGCGAGGGCAAAAGAGTAGAAGGAGTAGAAGGGGGCATGAAGAGAGCTAAGATGGAGTAAGTGAGTCTAGACCTGATGATGGATAGAAGAGTAGGGGAAACCATTCTAGAAGGGAAAGAGAGGGAAGGAGAGCCTCTCAAATATCCAAATCCCGACGAAGAGCGGATGGAGAGTAAGAGGCCTCTAGTCTTAATCCTTAGGATGTGAGAGAAATGGCGGAGTAGTGCATGGATGAGTTTGGGGAAAAGAGAAAGTCTCGGGATAAGGATTTAATTATCAAGATGAATTATGCTTTCATTAGTAGAATAATGGAGTATCAAATACCCAAAAAATTCAAAGCCCCAAATATCACGAAGTATATTAGGTCAACAGATATAAAAGCTCATATTTTGAATTACAAGCATGAACTAGAGTTGCCAATTAGAAGTGATGAAGCACTCTGTAGAGATTTTTTAATGTCTTTGGATGGTGCAGCCACTAAATGGTATGATAATTTAGAGGAAGGAAGCATAGAGAGTATCCAATAATTGACAGAAAATTTTATGAATAAATTTATAGTGAGCATCCCACAGAGATGCAAACACATGCCTTAGAGTATATTAAGTAGGAGCCCGATGAGCCACTGAGAGATTTTAGCCCAATTCTATATAGAAGCATTAAAAGTAACTTGCTTTGACAAACCAAGAGTAGTTGGAGCTCTGTAAAAGTGCACTACACACACAGACATTTTCAATAAGTTGTCTAGAGACCCACCTAGCATGTTGTAAGATGCCATGACTTTAGCTTAAAACTACATAAGGCAAGACGATTCCTTCCGGGTAAGCCAATTCACTCAAAGTGAAGGGGTGAAGAAAAAGAGGCTCATTCAAAGAAAAATAAGAAGAAATAAGTAGGGGGTCTAGTGGGTCCCAAGCGAGGGCATTCTGCCAAAGGGTAAGGAGTCGACTAAGAAGGGATTTGGTGTAACAAAATTCACTGCCCTCAATGCGAAGCCAGAAGTAGAGTTCAACCTATTTCAAGAACAAGCCATTTAGCAAAGAATGAAGCCAATGAAGAGAGGCCCGTAGAAAAAGGAAAATTCAAAATGCTGCAAGTTTCATAACACTCATAAGCACACAACTGATACTTGCAGAAATTTATTACAAGAGATAGAGAGATTGATTAAGCAATGCTATCTAAAGAGGTTTGTTAAAGAATAGGTGGACCCTGAGAAGAGGCAACAGGCAACAACAAGGGCAAAGTCATTGTCCGAAGCAAAGAAACCCCAATTTATCTTTTACAATAGCTTGAAGTAGTGGGTTAAAGGAGAAGAAATCGTTAGACCTAGTTAAGCTGACTCGATTATCATTCAGGTGATCATTGCCAACTTCACATTACAAAGAATTCTAGTAGACAATGGAAGTTCAGCTAACTTGCTTTCTTATGAAGCATTTCAGAAGATGGGGATTAGGGAAACCAAAGTGAAAGAATTAAGAAATCTGATGAAGATGTTGGATAGGACAAAGGTACCAGTAGCTGGATACATCAGGCTACCTTTTACTATTGGTACAACCCCAAAATGTGTAAATGTGATGGCCCTCTTTATCGTGGTTGAAATCCTAATGGCTTACAATATCTTTATGAATAAGCCCCTACTTTATGATTTAGATGCAGATATAAGTGTGCAAAAAGGAAGAGTAACAGTTCCTTTGCCAGATGGAATCGAATTTTATGTCTTCAACACACAGAAGCTAGAAAAGGAGATAGAGTTCACTCAAAAGAGGAAACTATGGTATGAATAGAGACCGAAGTGGTGTGTTGGTAAAAAAAGTGTCAAAGGGGCAAAGAACTCAACCAACAGAGAAATTTGAAAGTTTTCTAGTAGAAGAAGAAAGGTTGGAGAGGTACCTTAAAGTTAATGTAGGGTTGGTTGAAGAGGAAGGAGTTAAAGCAAAAGGGTTCCTAGAGATCCATATAAGAACTTTTTCTTGGGACTCCTAAGAGATGTTAGGGATCAACCCCAAAGTGAACACCCATAGGTTGAATGTGGATTTTTCTTTTAGGCCAATCAAGAAGAAGAAGAGATGCTTTGGAGCTAGAAGATAAGTTGTGATTGTTGAGGAAGTAAATAAGCTGATGATAGCTAGTTTTATTAGAGAAGTCAAGTACCCCAAATGGTTAGCAAATGTAATCTTGGTAAAGAAAGCAAATGGAAGCTACAGGATGTGCATAGACTTCACATATCTTAACAAAGTTAGTCTAAAGGATTCTTATCCACTTCTTATGATAGATAAACTGGTCAAATCAATGTCCGAGTGAAAGTATCTCTCCTCCCTGGATGCTAAATAGGGGTATCATCATATTAGGATGCACCTAGATGACGAGGAAAAAACCTCTTTCATACATCAATGCCCTTTACACTCATGAATGCTGATGCTACCTATTAAAGACACGTCATTAAGATTTTCAAAGACCAACTAGGGTGGTATCTCGAAGCACACGTAGATGACATGATACTGAAAATTCAAAGCTTTAAGGAACACATAAGAGATCTATAAGAAATTTTTAGGGTGATGAACTAATATAGAATGAAACTGAATAGAAAAGTTTGCCTTGTTCATCCAAGGAGGAAAATTTTGAGTTATCCAGTAAGTGAGAAGGGGATAGTGCCTAAACCTGATAAGGTGCAAGCCATCTTGGAAATGCCTACCCTAAAGAATGTGAAAGAAGCGTAGAGGTTGACGAAAAGGTTAGTAGCCCTGAATAGATTCATGTGTAAAGCGTTGAAAAGATATCTACCATTCTTTAAGAAGTTGAGGAAGAATTTGACTTTTGAATAGACCGAGGATTGCTAAAAAAGCCATTTTATGAGTTAAAAATCCTATTTGAGTTAGAAAAAGTTTTAAGTAGACCTTTTCCAGTTGAAGAAGTTCTCATATATTTCTCTCCTTTTATCATGCTGGAAATTTAAAGTTTTTCTCTAGCCCCACTAAGGCATTGTAGTTATAGAAAAGCCTTAGTAAAAAAAAACATTGTAAAAAATAGAGACCTTTGAGAGAATGCTATGATGGTATGTACAATTAGGGCAATACAACTTGTAATATCACCCCAAGTAGCGATCAAAGCACAAACACTAGTAGACTTTATATCAGATTGTTCATTATCCGACGAGTGAGAAATAGAGGCCTTAGAAGAAAATGGTAGAAAGAAGATAGACTTGGTTTCCACCTAGGAGCTGTACGTGGATGGGGTGAACGCCTAAAATTCTAGCTGATTGGAATAGACTTAAAAAGTAGAACATGATTCCTTTTAGAGTATGCATTGAAGTTGGAATTTTCAACCACCAATAATACTACTGAATATGAAGCCTTAGTTTAAGAGCTTCATCTTGCATACTTTCTCATGGTGGAAGAATTATATATCTATAATGACTTACAACTGGTTCTAGGACACACAAATGGCATATTTGCAACAAGAGAGGAAAAGATGGTAGAGTATTTGAAGAATGGCAAAGAGTAGATCCAGAGGTAGAAAGACAAAGGGGTCAAAGTGGACCGCAGAAAGGTCCTAAGGCTCTAAAATTGTAAAGCAGATAGCTTATGCAAGCTTGCAGCAACCTATCCATTGGGCTACCCTAACAAAGTTTTCATAGGCTCTCTCATAGCCCCAAGCATAGTAGAAAGTGAAGAGGTGATGGAGGTAGAGGTAGAAGAGCCATGTTGGATGGACCCGATCAAGGATTATTTGGAAAGAGGAGAATTGCCAAAAGATCCAAAACAGGTCGAGAAAACCAAATGTTGCAGCACTTATTTCTTAGTGCACCATAAAGAGAATTTTTACTATATTGGTTAAAGTGCCACAAACCAAGTGAATTAGAGTATGTTCTTAAAAAAATCCATGAAGGATCATGTGGAATGAATATTGAGTGAAAAGAACTAGAAACCAAGGCCATTTGATAGGGTTATTACTAGCCAATAGTGAAAGTAGATGCGAGAGCTTTAGTAAAGAAGTGTCCCTTATTTCAAAAATTTTCAAACTTGGTGAACACCCTGAGGACTAAAGAAGTGTCTATCTACAACTCATGACCCTTTATGAAATGGGGGATTAACATAGTAGGCCCATTCTCAATGGCTTTGGGGCAAAGAAACTTCGTGGTTGTGACAGTATAATACTTCATCAAATGGGTTAAAACTAAACCATTGGCAACAATTACGATAGACAACATAATCAAGTTCACTTGGAAAAGCATCATCTATATATTTGGGATCTCATATCAACTCACTAATGACAATGGCAAGTAGTTTGACCATGTAAAGATCAAAAGCTTTTGTAAATGATTGAATATCAAACAACACTTTTCTTATGTTGCTCATCCTCAATCAAATGGGAGACAAAAGTAACTAACATGATAATCTTTTAAGGACTTAAAAGAAGGCTCGAATGATATGGGAAGGATTTGGTGGAAGTATTGCATCATGTGCTATGGGCTTATAGAACTACACTAAGGGAGCCTATAGGAGAAATCCCATTGGCCCTAACTTTGGAACAGAAACAGTGATACCAATGGAAATTGGTTTGCCCATTGGGAGAGTGCTCTATTACACTGATGAAGAAAATGATAAGTTATAAAGAATTGACCTTGACTTATTGGAAGAACTAAGGAAAGAAATAGCCATCCGGACAATAATCTACAAAAATAGGGTGTCCAATTACTTCAATAAAAAGGTCAAGGTAAGGAATTTTAATGTGGGAAGCTTATTGATGAGAAGCCTCAAAGCAATATACAAAAGAGAAAAAGTTGGCAAACTAGCCCCAACAAGGGAAGGACCCTTCAAAGTTTAGCAACTTATCAGCCCATGAACATACAAGTTACAAACACTAGAGGTGTAGACATACCACATACATGGAATGTACAACATCTCAAAATGTATCAATGATGGAAATTAATGAAAAAGAATTCTCTTTTTGAATCTCAAAAATATGTGTTTGAAATCTAAATTGAAAGACCTGCATGACAGACAAAAGACCTTTCAAGGGATTCACCTAAGAAGACCTGCTTGATAGACGAAAGTTATTATAAGGGAGGCATATAAGTTCTTGATGAAGAACAATGACACCCTTATAAAGGCAAAAAATCCCTAAGGGGAACATAAAATTTTGCCTAGGAAAAAACCTTATATAAGGAGAAGAATACAAGTTCTTGAAGAAGAATAATGACACCCTCACCAAGGCGAAGGGTCATTAAAGGGAACATTAAACTTTGCCAAGGTAAAGAATTCCTTCCAATGAGGAAAGTCAAAGTTCTTGATGAAGAACAATGACATCCTCACTAAAACAAAGATCCATAAGGGGAACATTAAAATTTTACCAAGTTAAAAGTCTCCCAAGAGGCAAGGACTAAAAATAACAAACCTAAGTTAAGGCAAAAGGTATATATAAAACCTGCTAAAAATTGCTTAGGAAAAAGAATGAACGTAAAGCTAAAGGCAGTATGTAAACTAAAAAGGCCAAAGAGCCATTGTAGGGCGAAGACCTTTAAGGAAAATTTTAAAGGAAATATCCTTTTTAAATGAAATTTAGTAATAAAAAAGTTCTCTAGAAAAGAAGATTACCTCAGTGAAGAAGTGAAAAATCAATGAAAGGAAAAATAAAAGTAAAAGAAGTGAAGCTTAAAAAATAATTTATATTTTCATTATAAATTGTAACCGTACATGTATATGAAGGAAAAAATACAATGTAAAAAATAAAATAAAAATAAGAAGAGTCATTGTGGATGAGGACTATCTAACACAACATCCAAATCTTCATTGGAAGGGCTCGTCTAAGTCTTCTCCTCCTTGAAAGGTGGCAAAGGAGGAGGTTGAATCTTATCCAAATAATCCTCTAGCATAGGAAAATCTAACTTTGGTGGGCTTAGAGGGGTGTGCTTCAAAGTTGCTATTTCAGGGAAGTCTTGGGCCACCTCCTCTAAAGTTTAGTTATGGAAATAAGTGGTAGTGTGAATACACCTCCTCTTTACCCATTCTTCCACCCAAATCGAAGACCAGAAGTCTTTGATACATTGCTTCACTTGTAAAACAAAATAGTAGGTGCAATGAGTGGCACACTGACAGGCTTTTTCCTTTAAATGAAGCTCGTCCTAAAGCTTGGCCTGTTCTTCTTATAGGCTATGATTACAATCTTAGAAGGTTAGCAGATTGGAGTTAAGACCTTGGATAACCTCATCCTTTAATTGAAGTTGAGCCTTTAAGTCAAAATTCTCTTTATCCTTAGAGGATAAGGCCTCTAAGGCTTGATTCTTTTTCTTCTTCAGCATGATGAAGGGCATTGGATGAGTCTACTAAAGCTTTCTCCCTCTCACAGTCTTCTAGAGCCCTTCACATTCAAAGGTGTAAAAGAACAACTACCCTTGAATCTCATTGCGCTCACCAACATAGTGTCAAGCGCTAAGCTAGAATGTTGGACCTTGCTAGCAACGAGCTTGAAAAATAAAAGGAAAGTTAAAAAATTAGACACGGACAAAGAAAAATAGAAGTGACAAAGGAAGGGCTAACCTTAACCAAAGAAAATACGTCATGTTCCTCAGCCAAGATGTCTCTGGCAAATTGAACGTCTAGTTTGTCCTCCAAGAAGTTGCCTTTCACCCTTTGTAAAGATGAGGAAGTGAAAGAGAAGTAAAACATTGAGGAAGCTAGTACCCACCTAGAAACATTCTCTTCACTGAGTGTTGAGGATGGTTACTTGAATGCCTGGATTCATCATCCTTACTTGAGTGACCATCTTCCATGTGCACCATAGTTGAGGTAACCATACCCTCCTCAAGCATTGGTTATGGGCAGAGGTGCACTGATTCTAGTCTATTAAGGCATCAAAATCTCAGCTTCCTTATAGCTCAAAGCTAGTAAATCACCAGCAGTTATGATAAAAGGTAGTGTAGTAGGGGTTCTTCATCCCCATACCTTGGCGTGGCCACCATGCTGAAGTTAAGATCATCCATCAAATGATCATAAGTGTCTCTCGAGGAAAGAGGGTGAAAGGATACCTCTTCCTTATTCCCTCGAAGGGAGGTGGCTCCCTAAATCTGAAATAATAGAGAAGGAAATCTGGTTAGAATAAAAAGATAATAGAAATAAAAAGACAAAGAAAAAAAAAGGCAAAGATAACTTCACTTGAATAGAGACATTTGTAATAGGAGGAAACTCCCCCTCAGTAGCAACAACACTAGAAGCAAGGGAATGACATCTATATTTGGAGGCTCAGTAGCCTCCTCCATTCTCAGAGGCAAGGCTACCTCATTATCTCATGAAGGGGAAGTAGGAAGCTCACCTTGTTGCTCTTTAACAACCTGAAAGTGATCATAATAAAGTTAGACACTGGAGAAAGCTTAAAAAAAAAGGTAAAGAAGAGTGAAATCACTACCTCATAGGTCAAAGGCAAACTCTAAACGCCTCTGAGTAATAGGGGTAGTGGGTTCAAAATCCCCCCAAGTTGAAGCAAGCCTTCTTTAGTAGTGTCCTTTCAAGAAAATGTTACGGAGTCACGCAACGGAAGCTAAGGAAAAATCTGAACCTATAAAAGATTCAATTTTCGATTTTCAATTTTCAAAACTTTTTCAAAAACTTAACTTTGTTAAAACTCTTTTAACAAAAATTAAGTTAACAAAGTTAAGTTAGGTAATTTTTCAAACACTTTGAAACATTGCCATAACCTAGGGTTTGAGTATTAAACATTTTGTCAAAACTCTTTTAACAAAATCATTAGAAATTTTCAAACACTTTAAAAATCAAGTTCTATGTTAAAACTCTTTTAAC
>CAOJBK011564371.1:0-16336 GCA_948294925.1 Codiaeum variegatum
TTTTCTCTCTCAATTTAGTGTGAATTTTAAGCTTTCTCTCTCTAACTCTTAGAGAGTTTCTCTCTCTAACTCAATGAAGAAGATGATGAATAGTTCATCATCTCTTCTATGTGTTAAGTGAGTTGGGGTTAGGAAAAAAAAATGAAGACATCCCTTTTATACTCCATACTTCTCCAACAACTTTTCCTTAAATTAAGAAAATAAGTTGGAAAGAATGGTAGCTTGTTCTAGTTGAAATTTGACTATATGACTAGTTAATTAGTCAACTAGATTAAGCATATAATTAGCAGGAATCACCTTTTAATTAACCACATCTAATGTGAATTAAGCTAACATCTCATGTTAAGCTTAATTATTTTATTTGTTTGTCTAAAATCATTTCAATTAGTCATACCCATTTGAATCTCATACAAACTAAGACATAATTGAAATTATCCTTTTGTGAATTAAACATCAAGACACGATAACATCTTTATAAGTTTAATTACATGTTCAATTCAATCATCCTTAATAATTAATTAAACTCTTTAATTAATCATTAATATGATTCATACAAGATAATTGGAATTGCTATATGGTATGTGACGTACTAGGTTCATGTTCTAATTAGCAATGGGATAAAGAAAACTCTTTTCTTCCCACCAAATGTGTTAACCTAATTACACGCTTAGTCCCATAAGTCATGAGTGACGTCTATCATAACATATTTACACACTTAGTCCCATAAAGTCGTGAGTGACGTCTATCATAACATATCACGACTATCCAATTAGAAATGAATGTCAGTGATCATATCCTTAACATTGAATGAACCTCTCAATCATAATTATCATGCACTTGAATCCCTTCATTATGGATCTCCAATCTTAGCTAGGGTCATGGAATAGTCAAACCTTATATGCTAGATCACCTGACCTTTATCCAGTTTGAGTTCACGATAAACCCAGTTCCTACCATAAACTCTTTCTAGTGAAACTTATCCACTATGGCTAGAGATTTGCATATCAAGAAAAACTAGAAGTCATAGGATTCCTTTCTTGGTTATCCAATTTAATGAATCCTTTCTTGGTTGGACACTTATCCCAACATATCACTGATGACTACCATATGCCATATACCAATACATGATTAGCATCGGTATGTAAGAAGTAATAAACCATAACCACCAATATGCCAGATAACATGTCACCTCAAGTCTAAGGATTATATGTACAATCATGATCTAGATGATGTGATATTGACTAGTTGGTAACAACCCATGTATTCATCATCTAATGTCACTGTTCAACTTACTCATACCATGAGTATGCTCACTTGTTGTCACGACATTATATGTTTATAGCATAAGACTCACTACCTCTATACTAATAAGTATCTCATACTTATCATTGATGACAACATAGGTGATGGTCTCTTGGATTAATGGCATCCCTACCAATAATCCTATGACCATGAACAACCTTTAAAGTATATGATAAAAGGCAATATGTCACTTATATTCTCAAACTCTTTGAGAATAAATTCCCTACAGAATACTTAAGGGATATATATACGTTCGACCCAAGGAATGTTTTCATTTAAAGAACATATATACTAAAGCCATATAGGTTTTCGATTACATTCACATGCTGAGTGTAAGCTCTAAGGCATACACTGCTAATAGTGGGAAGGCTGGAGTTCCATAAGCCATATTCCACAGCTACCGATAAAGAAAATCTGTATACGAGGGGATATCATATTTTAGAGTTCTTATTTTTCTCTGGAGAGGATGGGCAATCAACCTTAGAACACATTGCTAGATTTGCCATTCAATGCGAGGAGTTCGCGAATTATGAGAATTTTGACTTTTATAAACTAAGATTGTTTCCAAATTCACTAACTAGTCAAGCCTTTACTTAGTACTCAACATTACCAAGGGACTCAGTTTATTCATGGCAAGAAATGGAAAGAAAGTTTCATACCCAATTTTTTAGAGCCGAGCTTGAGGTGTGTGTGGCTGAGTTGTCAAGAATGACACAAAGGAGTGGAGAGTCTGCTGATATTTTCATTTCCCATTTTAAAAAGATAAGAAGTCGGTGCAAGGTCTTCTTGCCAGAAACAAAATTCGTTAAGATGTCCCAATGCGGGTTAGATATCGAGGTGAGGAAAAAATTCCAAAGAATGGAATTTAAAGACTTTTATGAGTTGGCTATAAAAGTGACAGAATTTGAGGAGTTACTTTGAGAAGATAATAGAATTAAGAAAAAGGCCATGAGAACTTACTTTCAGGAAGTGAGTACCTAAGAAATTGTTGTGGCCGACCTTTGTAATTCTGGCTTTCAAGATTGTCCTATGCTGATGCGACCACCTCATACTTAAGAATGGAGATGCTTGGAAGAAGCCTCAAGCTCAATCAATGTAATACACATTTGATGTGAGCAAAACTAAAGAAATCTTTGACTTTCTCTTGAAATAAAAGTTTATTACTTTGCATGTGGGTCACCATATACCTGTAAAAAGAGGAAATCAAAGGGTATTACTACTGTAAGTATCACTATTGAAGGACTCATATAACTAATGCATGCTGGTTTTTCAAACACATAGTCCAAGATAGGATAAATAAAGGTGTTTTAAAGTTTCTTGAAAAGAAGAAAGAGGCCATACTAATTGATGAAGACCGATTCCATCCTGTGGCCTCTATTAATGCCATTGGTGTGGATTTGCATGCACTAATAAATGAAAAGAAAAATGAGAGAGAGAAGTCAAGAGAAGAAGTGAAGTGTGTATGGGTTCCCAAGGGTCTACCCCAAACCCTAGACAAGAGTTTGCAGAAAGACAAGTCAGACTTTAGGGTGGTCAGGAAAGTTTCACCAAAAGTCTATCATTCCCAACCTCACACTCAGAGAGGACCACCCTAGATTCAGTATCAAAGGAGATATCAAGTTATGCCTAGAAGAATGCACAATGGTATGTTTGGGAACAATGCAAATTTTATTATAAGAAAAAATAATTTCTCAGGAATTCATGGCTTACATGGTGAAAGTAAAAAAAAAAACAATATGAAGCTGCCAAGAGTGGTTCAAGAGGTATCTATCAAAGGTTAAGTTTCTATTTATCCAAGGGTCTGGATACACAAATGCAAACAATTTACCTAGACTCTAGGATAAATAGAAAGGGATTACTTTAAGTTTTCCATCCACTTGCTTCAACTCAGAGAAAATAACCCTGATTTGTGTTACCACCAATCAAAGTGGAGAAAAATCAATGGCACATTATTCGCTTTAGGAAATTTCCACAACCTTTGAGTAGAACTCAAAAGAGGAGGTTGTTGAGGAGGAGGGCAATTGCTAAAAGAGGGGTTGTTGAAATAACAAAATAAAGAAAAAGATGATCAAGATATGGATAAGGAATCAACCAATATGAAGCCCAAAAATGAGGAAGACACAAAGATGTAGGAAATTAAAGTGGGCCAAATTTTAATACCTTTGAGATGTTCAATGGCGACCATCATTTTGCCAACTTCATTTCAGAGGGAGGAGGATAATGAACTTGAGGATTAGCTTGAGGAAATGTTTTACCCTCATGGGGAAACTCATAAAAGATATGTTGTATGTAGTGGAGTGATCATTCAAGCAATAAAGCCTAGAGCCCCTAAGAGGGTAGTCTTTGAGAAACTTACTGAGAAAATGGCTAAATACATTAAACCATTATACATCAAAGCTCATCTCAATGGGAGACCTATTTCCAGAGTTTTAGTAGACAATGGCTCAGCAATCAACATCATCCCATTAAGAATGGACATGGAACTTGGAAAAATAGATGATGATCTCATAGCAATAGATGTGTTCATCTAAGCATTTAATGGATAAGTAATAAAGACTCTAGGAGTCTTACTTATTGAGATTTAAGTTGGAATTAAAAGTGTTCTCACGGCTTTCTTTATCGTGAACTCAACAACCAATTATCATGCGTTATTGGGGAGGGAATGGATTCACATGAATTGGTGTGTACCATCCTCACTCCATCAATTCCTCTTATTTTGGAAAAGTGATGAGGTAAAGATTGTGTGGGCTGATGGAAAGCCATTGCAAGCCTGCACAAACATGGTAGATACAAGATTTTATGATGGTAGTTTTGGCCCAATTCAATTCAAAGGGAAAAATAAATTTGGAGGGCCAATATCACTTACCATGGTAAATGATGAAGATTGTAGGAGACAATCCAAGATTATTCAGCAAAAGTCTATCATTGTGCCTTGTTATAGGCCAATGACTGAACCCATCATTGAAGAGGTTGATGGACAGGTGTACTGAAAGAGAAGAGGTGATAATTGCATCCTCGTTATTGAAAGCATAAATGCAACAAGCTTTTGATAGGTTCGATATTCAAGTGATTATAGGGTCCGTAGTCATCTTTGAGAAAAAAGTACCTGAAAGGATGAAATAAATTCAGTTATATAAGTTAAAAGAGGCCCCATCAAAGAAAGATGACCTAAAGGTGAAAATCCAAAGACCATTGGAGAAAGTTGGTCTAGAGACTTTTGAGAAGAACAAGGTCATTTGCATCGGCGCCTTGCTCCAACCTGCATTAAAGATAAAAATGATGGAGCTAATACATGAGTTTGAAGATTGCTTTACTTGAAAAGATGGTGAAAAATTCAAGATTAAGCAGTAGATCAATGAAATATCAACTCTCTGTCAAGTTAGGTCCTAGTCTTCTTCAACAGTCTCTAGAGTCTTTAAAAGGATGCCAAGGGTTTGTGGGAATTATATTCCCACCAAGTAGAGAGTGAAGCAATCAAGTTAGTGGTAGGCCGATCCCACAACCAAAATACATGTCACTTAAAGGTTGAAGGTTTCTTTACATATGGGGTGACATACCAAGGCCGATAACACAACTAATAGTCAAACACTAGGCCTTTAGTCACCTTTTCAATAAAACAATAAAGGCAAGCCGAATCCACGGTTTATGAAAAAGTCTTTTGACAAGTAAAGGTGTTGGAAATGAACAAAGTCCCTAAAGTTTAAGGTTTATAGAAGAGTTCAGAGGCTACAATTGCTGAAAGTTTTCATATGCCAAAATCAAGTAGGTTAAATTCTATCTTAGCCTATTTGAGTTACAATTGATTTTTCCAAAAATTTTGACATAGTCTCCCTTTAAAATTGGACTTTCTCAAGATACAAGTCTCTCTCATATCATTAAAATTCCATTCTCAACCCTTATCTTTCCAAAACCTACAGAAAAACATATTCTTCCATATCAATTTCAAAATTCAAGCTCTAGTTGAATGTCAGACCACAATTCAAAATATTCAAGCCCAAATTATATTTTTATAACTTTCAAACAAGTCATCATCTAAGTTCACATCAATTATGTGATAATGTTTGGAGTTGAAAAATCATTTTAAGGTGATTGTGACAGTGGAGAAGCCATGCTTGCCTTTTAGAACCTTAATAAGTACAAAAAAAAGAATTTACTTTTCAAATGTTTTTAAATATGATTTTTTTGTGTACATTTAATAAAACTAATTTATTTTAAATAAAATTTTTTTAAAAAGATATTTTTAATATAAATGTTTTTATTTGAATTTATTTTTTATGCGAATGGATTTTGAAAGAATTTCCCCTAGTTGAGATATTTGGTGTTAATGGAGAAAGAGGAATTGGATTTGAGACTTAATGGAAAAGAAGAAGAAATTTGTTTTAAGAATTAATTGAGAGTGAAATTAAATTGGGTAGAAGAAATCGCTTGGTGGGAAAGAAGGAGATTTGTTAATTTGGGGAGGTTCACTAAATGGGTATGATATGAGATAGAGAAAGAACGTCCAAAATCTCTATATGAAGAAATTTATAGGATACTTTGGATTTTGAATAAAAAGGAAGGTATATTGTACTGGTTGAAAATCTAGAGCTTGGAGGAGTAAATATTATTCCAGATGTTAGGTCCTATGCCTCTCTTGAGACTTAGACTTGACCTTGCATATGCAGGGGTAATTGTTTGACTCATATTTTGAGTGGATCAAAATAAATTATTTTTATCCCATAATGGAAAAATAAAATAAATGAAAATATGAGGTCAATTCAAATGGTTTTGTAATTCAGAAGTTCCTAGAGTCTGGAGGAGGAATATAAAGCACATGGGATAAATATAAAAACTAATGGTTCTACAAATGTGAGAAGTGACTTCTGTGTAATCCTAAAGGCATGAAACCAAAATCTGTTAGTAGAATCTTGGACCTTAAGTCTAGGTCTGAGCCTTGGATCTAAAGATTTGGGAGAGATACTATCAAGGCTATGGACTGGACCTTGGAGCTAAAGTCTCGGACAAATGAAGGCATGGAAGTTAGAGAGTGGAAACTTGGAGTTGAAGAAACAGAGGAATTCTACAAGTGGCAGCCATGGAATCTAGAGACTGTGAAGACTTGGAGCTTAAATCGAGAGACTACTTGCACCTAAAGAAAAGAAGCTAGAAACTAATGAGAAAAATGTGGCCTAAAGTTAGGGACTGGAGTCTAAGAATGTGGAATCACCTTAGAAAATTCACTATAAAAGGAGGAGAACAGTTACATTCAAAAAACAACTAACAACAAGTAAGAAACAATACAACACAACACAACTAAAAGATTTTTCAAGCCTTTTTTTTCCCTAAAGCTCCTGTGACTTTTTATTTTCTATCAAATTTCCAAGCATTCTTGGATCCTTGTTATTTATTTCATTCAAAAAATTGTATTTAATGTACTTTGATTACATTAATATAAACCAAAAAGTTACAAAATCAATTATATATTTGGTTTCTTTGTGTAACAATTGGTGAAGCGCTTCTAAGTGGATCCAAGTTCCTTAGAAACTACTGTCCCTTTAGTTTCTACACAATCATTTGAAAGAAATCAGGTTAATGGGTGAGACCTCCAAGAGTCTCTCGCATGCCTCGCATTAATTAAACACAAAAAAGGGCAAAAAAAAAGTCTTTTTGATATCCCTCATATTAGCTCCAATAATGTTTTTTTTAGAAAAGCTTGAATAATGTTTTATCTACAATATTCTAAATCAAGTTTTCTACTATGACTAAATTTAATCTTAATTTTGTGTTTGCCTTTAAGAAATTCGAAGAATAATAGATTTTCTTTTTCTTCTCTAATTCCAATTTTTTTTCATGTTGAAATCTTGAGGCATCTCTCTACTATTGTATGTATTTCATTGTCAAAATTATATTTTCTACAATAATAATATGTTTAACTTTCCAATATATAATAATTTTTAAAAACTTTGAATCTACACATTCATATTTTAATCTATCACAATTTAAATTGACTACACATGGTATTTAGTGAGTTTAATCTTAACAATATTTTGATTTATAGACTTAATCTTGCTGAAATGCTTTGAAATGGGCTTGCACAATACATAAATATGAGCTAGAAGGCTAAGCTTTGTACCTAACAAAAATTCTTTGATGCTCAAGGTTATAATGCTCTTCGACTCTTTGGAGCTCTTAGGAATAGAAAGCTAGGATTTTGGAAAAGTTAGAATGATTGAACATAACTTGAAATATATACCATTATGACCTATTTATAGTATTTGTTATGATCCCAAAGTGGACATGTGGCATCTTATCATTTAGCCAAGCATCAGCCAATGAAAGGAAAGGATAATGGTCCTTCTCTTGAGGGAGCGACACATGTCTTTCCTATGGTAGAAGAATATTCCTTGAGTCTAGAATGGTAGTGATATTTCTAAGAGGATGGCTTCAAGTAGGGCTCTCCAGAATGAAGACATGAAACTAAATGTCATATGGGTCCCACTTGAGGAAGTTCATCATTTACTTCATTTCGAGTCTTGGTTATTATAAGTTATTTATTCTTATTTTTATGGATTTTTAATCTCATTTCTTTAATTATCTAGTCCAAGTCCATGTTTTTTTACTAGACCCAAATCAATACTTTTATCTAGTCCAAGTCCATGTTTTTTTACTAGACCCAAATCAATACTTTTACTCTCCACATGGAAAAGAGAGATGATGTCACGTAGCCTAATCATACCATGAGTATGCTCATGTGTTGTCACGACATCACATATCTGTAGCATGAGACTCACTACCTCCATATCAATAAGTATCTCATACTTATCATGGATGACAATAGAGGTGATGGTATCCTGGATTAATGGCGTCCCTACCAATAATCCTATGACCACAAACAATATTTAAAGCATCTGATAAAGGGCAATTTGTCACTCATATTCTCAAACTCTTTGAGAATAGATTTCATACAGAATACTTAAGGGACATTTATACATTCGATATAAGGTATGTTTTTCATTTAAAGAACATATATAATAAAGCTAGTTAGGTATTCGTTTACATTCACATGTTGAGTGTAAGCTCTAGGACATATACTGCTAACAGAAAACTCTCTAAATGAAGGAATAAATAAACATCTCAACATTGAGGACATAGGTAATGGGGATCGAGTAAAAGGGTGGGCTGAAAGAGAGCCAAGAGTAAAAGAGAGGTTGATCTATTATAAGGTAATGGGAGGAGCAAATTCCTTAGAAGGACAAGGGTGAAGGAGCTTAGGAAGGAAGAATGAACATGAGATATAGGAGGGAAGAATAGAAAGGAAGTACAATGGATGAGAGAGAAAGGCATATAAGGGAGAAAGAATAAGAAAAGGGCAGAGAGAGTTAGAGGAGAAGGAGGGATGAAAGAGAAGCTAGCTAATCAGATGAAAGGACTAAAAGGCCCAATAGGAGGTTCATAACTGTAATGGTTCAATCTTATTCTCATAGAGAACATGAGGAGCAAAGTAAAAAGGAGCTCCAATGAAAGATCTTGCTCTAGAAGAAGGAGGGTGGGAGAATAAGAGTCTTTTAGCCAACATTAGCCTTGGGAGATGAGAGAGAGTATTTAAAAGTTAGTGGAAGAAATATATAAAGAGAAAGGACACTCTCCAAGAGACACAAATCCGATCTTTGCATTAAAATCTCTATTTGTCAAAGAAATAACAAACTTCAAAATGTCAAAAAAATTAAAAGTTCTCACCATTAAGAGGTATGATGGTTCTATAGGTCTGACAGAACATCTTATTGATTAAAAACATGTGGTAGGGTTTGAGACCATAAGTGATGAGGTGAAGTGTAGAGCCTTCAAATGATCCTTAAAAGGAGTTGCCATACGCTGGCATGATGGGTTGAAGAAGGAAGTATAAAGAGTTTTTATGGTTTCCATAATTGCTTCACAACTATCATTCCCCCTCAAATGAAAACCTAAGCTCTGGAAAATATGAAGCAAAAGAAAAAAGAACCTTTAAGGGAATACCTTTCCCATTTCAACACTAAGGCCCTCAAATTCATAAGACTAAATTAGACTTAGGCGATTGAAGCCCTCCAAAATTGGACTATTCATGACGGTTTCTTTGAATCCTTGAATGGGAAGGCTCCTCAAACCTTAGAAGAAGCCATATTCATCCCATAGAAACACATTCTATAGGACAAGGCCTAAAAAAATAGCCTACTGGGTAAAAAGCAAATGTTAAAAGATGTAGTCCAGATGGACAAGAAAGCTGCGAATAAGTTAAGCCAGTCAAATAATGACCAGTGAGCCACAACCTCTAAAATAAGGAAACCTTACAAAGTGATATGTCAAAATTGACACCCCTTACTATAGCCCTTGAGGTAATGTTTCCTTCCTTCTAGAATAAAGATTTTTGGGAAAATATAAAGCCTTTAAGAGGTGAACCAAATAAGAGGGATAAAAGTCTGATACTGTAGGTTCCACATAATGCATGAGCATGACACCAATGAGTGTAGAACCCTTATTGAGGAAATTGAAAGCTCATTAATTAAGGGTACTTGAACAGGTATGCCCACAAAGAATGGACTAGAGGAAGCCAAACTTAGAATAAAAAGGGGATAGGAATTTGATAATGCACATTAGATGTCCAAGAGGGGTGCATGCGAGGGGGGGTGGGGTAGTTTAGATCTTAAATTAACTGATCGACATAGATTATAATTATTTTAAATTATTAGATAAATCATAGATTAGGTAATTCAGATACCAAGTGGAGAACAATCAAGTTCTCAACTGATAGTCTTAGCAGTTAACCAACTAATTAGAATAAAAGCTTGTAGCTTGATTCATGATTAGTTTCAATACAAAGTCTGAAGAATTATAAGTGAAATGAGATGTAAGATGTAATTTTAGGTGAATGAAATAAAAAGGAGATTTATGTAGCAGGAAATATATAAAGTAGACTGAGGAATTTATACTGATTCAACACTAACACTTACATCCACTCCCCAAGGATACCACCTTGAATATTTCACTATATCAGCTCTATCTTAATCTGGCTAGAGCATACCTTACATTGGTTTCCCTTATAGAAGCTAATGTCAGCTAAGTTTTCCCCTGACTTAATTGACCCTCTTAGAATTTCACTTACGCTTCCAAAAACCTATTCACTGCTATCAGGAGCTAGTGAATCTCACATACTTTAGGATCGAGTGACTGTGACACCCCAACACTCGAACAAAAAGCTTTACAATAGGTGCTTGGAACCTTTACAACTTATTAATTCAAGATACAAAGAAATGTAAACTTGTTATTATAAAATTCCTATGTGGTTTAAGACATAAATGCAATAAAGAATTTTGAATGAGAAAAGATTTTAATATAGACTCAAGCTCAATAAATATATGAATGCACAAACTTTCTTGTGAAAAATAGATTTAATTCTCAAAATGTTTTCTATAATGAAGAGATGAAAGACATTTTCAAGAACAAAATGTAATAAAGCTTAGTAAATGTGCAATCTTGAAAATGTTATGCAATATGAGCAATAACATTTCCCTTCATCAATCTCTTTTGAGATTTTGATGGGGGTAGTTACAAATAAAGAAAATATAACTTTTAAGAGATAAAAAGGTAAAAATCAAGATAAAAACAAGTTTAACATCTACTTTAGTTGACTTTGTTCCTAACTGACAATCTGTCAGAGTTCTAAAAGTCTGCCTCTGACAGATTGACATATAAATGTCAGCAAAGTCAGAATCTGCCTGTTAAGGAAAAAATAATTTACACACCCTGCACTAGATGCCCATTGGGATTGGTTAAAAACTAATGTTTTAGTGTATAATCTAGAAGGATATTCCTTTTTGAAATGGAACATTCATTGCAAACCAACAAAAAGAATTTTTCTAAGTAAAACATATGATTTGGTTTTTCCAAACTTATTTTACTAGGTTAGGACTTTGAGAAAAGAATTGCAAGCATGTGATAAGACTAATTCACTTAACAAAGTATACTAGTGAAGGCAACTAAAATATCATTATTAAGATATCTTCACATATGATAGAGTCTACGGATTTTCTGGTTGTCTGATAGTCATCTTATACTTATTTAGCTTTAGTCTTCTCATAGTTAGCTCATGACATGACTTAATATATTAAGTTTATGAATACACTTAGATCCAACGTTAGCTAGTTCACAATCACTCAGTTTTGTTATAATCAAAAGTATATTGCTAACCCATGAGGCTAATAATCTCCCCCTTATTGATGATAACAAAACTAATATATATTCAATAGGTAACTCAATTAATTGTAATGAATTATATGAGAAATTATAAACTTAGATGATCTGAATTAGTTTAGATAAGAAACAAATAAATTGTTCATATTACCTCCCCCTAAATTTAATAATAAATTAATGACAAATAATCTAAGTGCCAATAAAACATATAAGCAGGCAAACTCATATTTCATTCACTATAGTTCAAACTTAAACAAAGACAACATTTCAAAAACATTTAAACATTTAGGCTTCACACCACCTGAGCTGACGCCTATTGAAAGTTACCCCAGATGAAATAAAAACTATTCTTCCCCTTTGTAATCAGCAAAAAGGGAAAATCAATTAAAGGTAACACAAACTATTCTCCACCAATTTCCCTTTACTCTTATCCTCCTTCTTGGCCATTGTAGTCACTATGTCAATAGAACTAGTTGCAGTGAATCCTTTCTTCTTTAATGACCCTATTGTCTTAGTTACATTTTCTAGTTCTTCCCAAATACCAGTCAAATTCTTAATGTTTGCATCCATTTCCTTCTTTAGCTTTTCCTTTATCTTGGAGATTACATCCTCTACCACCAACTCAAGACTTGCAGTGTTTTTGTTGTATTAACCATGAATCTCAATAATTTGTAGGTGAATGAAGTCTTTGATGCCTTGAATATAATCAATATACTATTTCTTGAAGAGTCTAAGCTCTCCCAAAATCGTAGAGCTATGCTAAGGTTTAGGATAAGGGTTTTTAGCTTCTCGAACATTATTTTCTTTCATTTCTTTGACCTCCACTTTTGTCTCTTTTACCTTCTCAAGAGTGGACTCATCATATTCTTCAGATGACAACACATCCTCCTTTATCTAATTTAGTTTCTCATGTCTCAGACTTTTAATGTTCCTTAATTGTTCAAAAATTATGTTTAAATCAATGTCCTTAGTCGATTGTCCCTCATCACTCAACTGTTGCATGGGAATGGCTCCAACATTGTTAGACTCTTCCTCCTTTGATTCATTTACCAACTGTCTTTGCCTTTCCAGGTCCATTTTGAACCCTTTAGCCTTGGAATTAATTATTTTTCCCTCTTCTATCTTGATGACTTTAGGTTTCTTTACTGATCTTTTCAATCTTTTCTTTTTCTCAACCTCTTCTGGCTTCTCCCAGCTTTTCTTCATTCTAGCCACATCCTCTTCTAAACTATACTTGATTGCTTTGAAGGTTGAATCTCCTAAAATATCAGAGTTCTTCATAAACGTGCATCCTTCAAGTGACACAATTAAGTGTCTCAGAACCTTGTTGCACTAAGTATGGCATCCCTTCAGGACTCTTGATATTACATATAGAATTCAACATAAAAAAAGTGGAAGATTAAACTTCTATTTCTTGGTGATATGCCATATAATCACTAGATCAATTTATGTGACACACTCAAAACTTCCTTTTTATGGGCTAATGATGTCATAAATCAACTTATGCAACATTTTTCCATTGGATTTCTAGTATCTTCTTCCCCTAAAATCTCCTTGAGATGGTCATCCACCTTAATGTTTCACACTTTTTCTGTAATCTGCTTCTCATTTCATACTTTTGTGCCCTCATTAGGAATTCCTAAAATAGTACTCTACTGCTCTATAGTTATCTTATGTCTCTAACCTTTGATAGTTACTTCAATCTCTACATCTGAAAGTTTTCTCAAGTCCATGTAGAGATCTTACGCTTCAATCACATATAAGGAGTTGAACTTAGTTAAGAATCTTACCCAACCTTGAAATTGAAACTATTTATGGAATTTATACTTTGGAAATCTACCATTTTAGATGGGAAGAATATGAGATTCTTTGGTTTAGAGGCCTAACTTGATGAGCCTAAAGTTTCTTTGATTCATTTTATGAAAGGGGTTGATGGTTTTGCCTTTCATTTGACCATTTCTTTGAGAAAGAAAATGAAAAATGATTTTGGGATTTCTAGAATTTTGAATAAAGGAAGGGTTGGATTTTGAGGATTTTTGGTGTAAGGAAGATGATGACCACACATACACACACATGCATACACACACACATACACACACATGCGCGCATAGACTCACTCACATGAGTATATAAGGAAAGAAAATAACATAAAGAAACTAAATGTATCACATCTCTTAAGGCCATGATTACCTCTATCTCCCAGAAACTGTTTCCCTAGGTATGTTAGGCTGTTTCCAAATAGATGAAGTTATCAAGCAGTCATTTGATAAGTTTTCACCAATGCAAAATAAGATAAACAAAATTTTAATATAAAACATGAGCCTATATTGTTCCCGTTCTGGCATGTAGCACACGTGGATGAACATTAAATGAGTATGTCTGTTGTGTCTATCTCTTTCATCCATATTTTTGAAATTCAATTTTAAAATTACCTTTTTGGTTTCCTTGTGTCAATTTTCCTAATCTTCATGTAGATAAGTCAAAAGATTTGTGCAAATTAGGTGACATCATGTAAATAAGTAAGTTTGACCTCATACTAATAACTTATATATATTTGTTTAAAGGAAATGATATATTAATTATTAGTTGACTATCATCACATGCATCATATGATTTTTAATCTAATTAAGTTCATATGCATTCAGAACTTATACTTTGGAATGTATATGTGTTGTCGAACTCAGTTAAGAACCTTACCTAGCCTTAAAATTGAAACCATTCATGGAATTTATACTTTGGAATTCTAAAAGACTTCCAATATGTCAATTTAGGCAGGAAGAACGTGAGCTTCTTTGTCTCAGAGGCCTAACTTGATGATCTTAAAGTTTCTCTAGTTCATTTTATGGAAGAGGTTAATGGTTTTGCCTTTTGTTTAGCCATTTCTTCAAGAAAGTGAATGAAAAATGAGTTTGGGGTTTCTGGAATTCTTAACAAGGTAAGGTTGGATTTTGAGGATTTTTGGTGTAAGGAATATGATGACCATTCCTCATTCAAACAAACACACACACACACACACACACACACACACACACATAAGTGTATATAAAGAAAGAAAATAACATAAAGAAACTAAATCAATCACACCCCTTAAGGCCATGATTACCTCTGTCTCCTGGAAGTAATTTCCCTAGGCATGTTAGGCAGTTTCTAAATAGATGAAACTATCAAGTAGTTATTCGATAAGTGTTCACCAATGAAAAATAAGATAAATAAAATTCAAAAATAAAACATGAGCCTATATTATTCCCGCTCTGACATGTTGCATGCACGTGGATGTACATTAAAAGAGTATGTCTGTTGTGTCTATCTCTCTCATCCATCTTTTTGAAATTCAATTTTAAAATTATCTTTTTAGTTTCCTTGTGTCAGTTTTCCTAATCTTCATGCAAAGAAGTTAGAAGATTTGTGAAGATTAAGTGACATTATGTAAATAAATAAGTTTGACCTCATACTAATAACTTATATATTTGTTTGGGGGAAATGATATATTAATTATTAGTGGACTATCAACACATGCATCCGAGTATTTTTAATCTATTTAAGTTCATATGCATTCTCAACTTAACAGAGCAGAATATTCAAAGACTAGCTAAGAAAGAGTACCCATACCAAGACTTCTTCAGATTTTACATAATTATTCTTCATGTAGTGGCTTGGTAAGGATGCTAGCTATTTATTGATATGATAAGACAAACTCACATTAAATAGATTAATAATTAAGAAAGAGTACCCATATCAACTACTAAAATGGAATATGTGTTAGCTTCCAGTTAACACATATTCCATTTTAGTAGTTGATAAGGCAATTGAGATTTAGTTTTTACTGAACCAATATATCAAGTAGTGACCAAGAAATTGGTAAGTTTCAAATGTTCTCTTTCTATCTACACAACTGTAAGTATAATCAGCATCATTGTATCCTACTAGCTCTAGATTTTCACTCTGAGGACACCATAAACCTAACTCAAGAGTTCCCACCAGATATCTGAATATCCTCTTAACTATTGTTAGGTGAGAATCTTTAGGATCTACTTGGAATATTATGCACAAATAGACACTAAAATGGATTTTAGATCTACTAGCTGTTAGGTATATAAGGGAACCAATCATTCCTCGGTAGATATTTTCCTCTACTGGTTTTTATCATCACTTTCTAATTTTCTTGAAGGATTAATGCTAGTTCCAATATGCTTTAGCTTTTTCATGTTAAACTTCTTTATTAGCTTTTTAGGGTAGTTAGACTGACAGATGAAGATTCCATAAACTATCTGCTTGATTTGTATCCAAGGAAGAAGTTCAGCTCACCAATAAGGCTCATCTCAAACTCAACCTACATATCTTTAGAAAATTGCTCATACAAAGATTTATAACTAGATACAAAAACTATGTCATCTATATAAATTTACACAATGGGCATATCATTATTATGAGTTTTAATTAAAAGAGTAATGTCAATCTTACCTCTAGAATATCCTTTTAGTAAGAGAAATGAGCTAAACGTATCATACCATTCCTTTGATGCCTATTTCAAGCCATATAGAGCCTTCTACAACTTATAGATAAGATGAATGAATCCTATCCACTAAATAAGCATACTAATGAATAAATTCATGGGATAAACAATGTGGATTAGTTGGGAACCTATAAATTTATCCTAACTTATGAGATAAGTATGGATAAAGAGATCCACATGGGAAGCTTCTCTCATAGCAAGGAAAGAGTTTCCATTGCTTTGGGTATTAGAAGTACGTTGTCATTGGTATTTAGAATACCTTGAGGATAATATTAAGAGCAAGAGATTAATGGACCTTGAAAAAGGAAAAATTTTCAA
>CAOJBK011564692.1:0-27691 GCA_948294925.1 Codiaeum variegatum
TCAATATAAACACTACAACTTTTGAGTAATAACAAGCTTGCAAAATAGATAAAAGATTAGTTATTTAGTACAATTAACTTAAATAAACTAAAAAATAATAATATAAATAACAAATATACATTCTACAAACCTAAGCCGCCACCCAAAGTAACACTGACTATTTAAAGTCAGTGTCATAAATGAATTAAACCTAGCATAATAACAAAAAAGAACACTTGTATCAAGACCCTAATATTATTAAAACTAAATAGTTTTAACAAAATTAGGGTTGCCTATTCAAAACACATATTTCCTCCAAATTATCAATTTGGGGGAAATATGTGTTATGAATAGGAAACCATAATTTTCAAATACAAATTAAAATTTTTTTACTTACTTTTGGTCAGATTTAGATTTTGATTATAAAATTAGGATTTTATCCCAAAATTTGGGGGAAACCCCTAATTTTACAATCAAACTCTAAATCTGTCAAAATACATTTAAAATTTTTAAATTTGTTTAACATTATAATTAAAATACCTAAAAGTAGAGAGAGAAATGTGAGTTTCACCTAATCACATAGATCAACCAATTCACAGTAACTTTGAAGGATCATAGTGCTTCCACCATTGTTGATCTCTGCATACAAAAACAAAGAACTGAAATTTGTTCTTAAATAAGCAGTTTAAACTAAAAATTAATGAAGATCAAACAATAAATTTTAAAAAATGAAACTTACCTTAGATTATGGAGGCTCAGGTGTGAAGAATGTTTGAACATATTCAAAACAATCAAAGAAAAATGCAGCTTCCACCCAGAAACGAAGAGAACATAGTTCTCTCACAAATTCAAAAGAAAAAAGGTAACTTCCACCATATATTGTAGAAGGATCGAAGAGAAAATCAATGAAATCAAGATGATTTCAAGATGAAATGAAGAAAATTATCTGAAAAAAAAAATAGTTTTCCTCACAGATCGAAGAGAGAGAAGGGAAGTTCTAGAGAAAAGTCAGAACATTTGAGATAAAGAAAGAAAAACGAGAGAAGCAATAGCAAGTAAGTGAGACCGAGGAGAGTGAGTGAGGCTTAGGATAATAGGATTGTTATATACCTAGGATTAGTATATATAGGGTTATATAAAAAATCAGTTTTTCAATTTTTGATTCGGTTCGGTTCTCGAAAAGGCAAAACCGAACTAAAAATTGAATTTTTATATAATCCAAACCGAACCGAATCATTTATCCCATAAAGCAAAACTAATTTTTTTCAGTTTAATTCGGTTTGATTTTTTAATTTGGTTCGGTTTTGCCCACCCCTATTAACTACTTAAAAGAAGTCTAATGTATTGAATTGAATGGTCCCATGAGGATATAATTTAATAACTAGCTCTAACTCTCACTGAAATTGTAGTATTAGACAAACGGCAAAGTTGCTTTACCACTTTAATATTATGAAATACAAAATTGTCTGCCATTGGCATACCTTTCCTCAAACAAACAAGTTGGCAATCTCCTTGCATTACTCAACATGTCTGCTGCCTAAAGTTGCTTAAAACAGAGAATCACATTACAATTCTCAGCAACAAATTCAAAAAATGTTAGTATCTTTGAGGCAAAAGTGCTTTCTTTTTACTCTTCTTCTTATTTTATCTTCATCAAAAGCTTCTAGATTGCCTAAGGAGTATTGGGAACAAATGTTACCCAAGAAATTACCAACTCCTTCTTCTCCATCTAAAGGCACCAACTCTGTTTCTGCCTCTTCTTCTACAATGGTGAAAACTGAAACTAATCATCCTTCCTCAGATGGAAAGGTGTAAGTTTTGCAATTACAAAATTACTCTTCTTTTCCTTCTTCTAACTGTAGATTAATACAAATGGAATCTGCAAATTTTGCACTCATGACTTGATCAGAGAAAAAAGCAGGAAACAGAGTTTTTGTAAATGAGTACTCTGTTCTTTAATTGTATATGGTTTTCAAAAGAAAGCAAACTCTCTTTGTAGATTTTCACGAAAATTCCTCAGCAGATATTCACTGTCAATATTTCTGATGAGAAGATATTCATGAGCCTGAGCCTGTTTTTCTTACTTGATTTGATCCACAAGCTTAAATTATGCAAATGGAGATGAATATATAAATATAGTTTATAGTATATATTCCCCTGAAATTAATTTTTCCATGTAATATCTTCAGTTGTATCATAACTTGAACAGAATATTGATTATTTCTTACTTTCTTATATCAAATTGGCCTTTTAATTGAGAAAGGATCATATGAATTCTAATTTTATTATTCATCCATTTACAAGAACCAAAAAAAGGGACATTAAATCCACTGAAAAGACTCACTGTCTTGGATATTAAATCCAAGCTTCATCTGTGTTTTTTTACCTGATTGCCTCAGCATGTCAAGCTCTTCCACCACTTGTTTCATAGAGGGTCTTTGTTCTCCTTCTAATCTCAAGCAACTCCTTGCAAGCGCAGCAACTCTCTCAACTTGCTCTGCATTTCCCTCTGTTTTTACTCTGTTTTCCAAAATATCGAAAAGCCTATCCTCTCTTAATGAAGAAATGAAGTACAAAGCTAGACTTCTCTCCTCACATTCAGAGCAAATTGCTTTCTTCCCAGTAAGCAATTCAACAAGAACAACACCGAAGCTATAAACATCGCTCTTTTCGGTTAAAATTCCAGTCTGGAAGTATTCAGGATCCATATATCCAAGAGTTCCTTGTACCAATGTAGTTATAATTTGTTCTTGATCAAAAGGAACCAATCTTGAAACTCCAAAGTCTGAAACTTTAGCAGTAAACTCATCATCTAATAATATATTAGCAGACTTGACATCTCTGTGAATAATCTGCATTGAATGCATATATGCAAGTGCCCCTGCTGTCTCCTCTGCTATTCTTAATCTTGTTTCCCATGGCAATGAGTGATTAAGATTTGAATCATGAAGATGATGAAAGAGTGTGCCGTTGGTTATAAATTCATATACTAGTAATGGAACAGGAGTTTCTAAACAACAGCCTAAAAGCTTTACTGAATTTGGGTGATGAATTTGAGAAAGAACAATCACTTCATTGACGAATTGCTCGATTTGGGTTCTGTCAATGGCTTTTGATTTTTTAATGGCAATTTCTCTGTTATCTGGTAAAATTCCTTTAAATACAACACCATAACCTCCTTGGCCAATCACCATGGTTTTGTTGAAATTGTTGGTTGCCTTGTTTAATTCTTCTTCTGCAAATATTTTTGCTGCTTCTGCTGAATGTTTTCTTTTGAAGAGTATTTGTTGTAATATGAATCCTCCATTTTCCTTGAAATACTCTTTTCTTTGCTTAATTATTGTTTTTCTTTTGACTCCCAAAATAATTATAGATATGGCCAGGAATAGAAGTACAAGGCTGATAATGAAACCTACATGATTGAAAATTTAAGATTTACATTAGGCTAAATCAGTTAATATTCTCAACAAATTCCTGTAACTAAGACAGTTTTTGATATGGAATCATAATAACGAGTGAAGAAGAGTATAAACTAACCAATAATGGCTCCAGTCTGGATTGAGTTAGTGTGCCGACGAGTGCAGCCAGTTCCATCTTTTCTGCCGTCCCCATTGTAACCCTTTGGGCAATAACAAGTGTAATTGCCAACATTGTTCACACAAATATTTGTGCACTTATTCAGGTTTGGGATTGCACACTCATTTATATCTGAACAAATGATGAAAATAAATATCATTCCAACATGTCAAAAAAAACAAAAATCTGAAGCAGTAGAGTTACCTTTACATCCATCAGAAAGATAAGGGTTCCCCTCATAACCAAGAGAGCAATTGCATCGATAGCCAGGGCCATTATCAGAGTCAACACACAGACTATTATTAGCCTTACAAGCATAAGTTTGAAGATTTATTGGGGCATCATTACAGGTCTCATTTCCAATAGCCCAGTCAAGAACTATGGGAAATTTTGTCATATTCCTTAAATCACCTAGATCAAAAGTAGTGAAATTGTAATAATTTTCCTCAACAACAAAGGCATAGCTGCAAGGATTAAATTTCCAAACATATTCATGATTGAAAAAACTACCAACACTCAGAATTAACTCCAATACTTGTTTTGGAATTGGACTTTGGCAGCAACCCATTCCTACACATGACCCATTACTCACATCTTCAAATTGCTCACAGTAAGATATGCAACCAGTAGCATACCCTTTGGCGCGCCGGCCTTGAATTATTCCATTAGTGTCACAACCAATGGCAATTAGCTTATTTTGTGTATAGGAAATGGGAAATCTTGGCAGTTTGAGGATAGATACATCATATCTTGTCGAATTACCTAATTCATCAAAACATTCATAAGATGGTGAAGCAGAGATTCGCAATTGGCCTTCTACTGATATGTTAAGAACTTGAATTTTTGTGTCTCCCAGTAATGCTATATTTGAAGCATTACATGTGATGAGAAAATCATTGTTTAAATAACAACCTTCTTTTGTTCCAAATGGAAATGGAATACTTACATCTCCGCATTGATATTGGCAGCCTGGGATGGCTTCTGCTGTTATTAGTGTTCCGGTTGTTAATATCACAGCAAGCAATAACAAGAATTCTTGATACATTTTATCTAATTTTCTTAATCTCTGAACATTTTAACTTCTGTAATTTCATCTATGCTTTTGTTAAATACTGTTTGGCTATGTTAATTATTTTTGCAGAAATATTAATTAATTTTTTTCATAGTTTTCATCAAACATATGACAAGAGAGTGAAGACATTAGTTTATAGTAATTGGTGTAAGTATGAATTTTTCATTAATTTATCACTCACTTCGTCATAAAACAATAGTCTCATTTGTCTTTTTCATGTAAATTATAATTAATTTTATATGTAATTTTTTTTACTCTTATTGTTAGCGATTAATAAAAATATAGAATCAAATTTAATAATTAATTAAGAATATTTTTATAAATATATTAATTAATTGCTAATTGAAAATTAAAAATAAATTATAATTTGGATATAAAAAGTAATTAAACGGAATAATCTTTTTGGGACGGCAGAGTACTATTAAGTTTTTCAATATATTATTACTCTCAAAAAAAGTTTTTCAAGATATTATTAATCTACTTATTTAATTCTAAAATAACAATTTATTTTATTTTTTATATTTAAATATTAAAAATAAATTTATAAAAAAAAATTTAATTATGATATAAAAAATATATAAATACGTTCGTCTCGATAGCTATTTTCATAAGATTTTTTTTATAATTATTTATTTATATATTTTTAAAATAATAAAATATTAAAATTTAACATTGATTAGCGTTATGGGCTGCTAATTCAGAATGATGGGAGTATGCATTGGTTTCTTGTTTGAATCGCCACATTCGCTTTGATTGCTTTGATTTGTCAACAAGAAAAGAAGTCGGCAATTAAATACTACTTCGTTGCATTGCAAAGATTAAAGACCGAAATACCAAACAGATTAAAGAATAAACAAGTAAAATTACCCCAACTAATAGTCAAATAATATTTAACTTGTAAATAACGTTATGAATCCATGCGAAACATAAACTGATTTATTGGTGTATATTAATTAATTGATATTAAATTATGGATAAATCTTGTAATGTTTAACATCTACATATTTTAAAATGATTTTGTTAACACCCTACTCATTATGGCTCAAGAAGGTCTGATTAAGGCTTTAGGACTGAAATTGAAGAAATGGAATTTGGGCCTCTCAATCTTCCCCTTATCGCGGCCTAAGAGCTGCAACCGCCTCAAACACTATTTTGGCCAAAAATGTCTTTGGGAAGGGTACTATAAATAGTAAATGATTCAAATTTCGAGGATATCTAACATCACTCACTCACTCTAATACAACAATTTTCTTTAAATATCTACTTACACTTCTGAGCTGGACCTTGTGACGGCGGAAACCGCCTACATCTCACAAACCATGGTTGACGGCAATTGGCCTAAATATCGGACCTTACCAGATGACAGTGATGACCTTCAGTCTACATTCTAACGACGATAGTTACATTTAGCATGTCCAAGCCTATGTCCGAATGATGTTGACCATCATCGACCTACATACGGAAGTTCGGTCAGGGTTTTATCTTTTATGTTTTATTTTTCCCTTTTTGTTATTTGAATCTCTAGATTGTAATTATACTTTTCCTTTCAAGAATATATATATAAAGCATAGAAAGAGTTTCTATTTAGTTATTTGCAAAATAATTGTGCTGATTATAATTTCTTAAATGGGAACTTGCTTTAAAATAATCAAAAGACTTTGTGACCGAGCCCATCAGTCGTGCACATCTTTTTGGCACGTCTAGTGGTACCTTTTCTAAAATAGAAAGTATGATTACCGATATGAATGAAACTGTTGCATATAAGGGTTCAAAAAATGACCGAAAGAATGGTCGAGATGACATAGTAGTCCCTCCTAGAGAGGAGGTTGAAATTGAAGGTTCAACTACTGAGCGTGACCCTAAGAACCTTGGTAATGTGCCTAAGAGGACTGAGACCTTGTTTGACAAAATTCCCCATACTTCTCTAAGGACAAATGTTAAGGCCATCAAGACTGTGATCAACCCAGACTACAATAGGGAACCTATGCCACCTCGGCCAGCTACACTCACCACGGTCGATATTACAACCCTTAGGCCCGCAATCGCGTAGGCCAACCATGACATGTTCACTAGGCTTATGAATCAGCTCAGTCAGATTCTGAAACCCTTTATTGAGGAAAACAAGTCAGCCAAAGATGAGATCCAAGACTTGACATGGGATTTCAGTGCTTCAGTCAATAATATGACCAGGATTTCAGATTGCCGGCGAGGCGCCATAGCTAATAGGTATGGCATGGGGAATGTGTTGAGACAGCAACATAGGACACCTGACATGAGAAATGAGCAACGACAGCGGCCCAAGTATGAAATAGCTAGGCAAGGGGAAGCCATCGGTAGTTAGAAATTGAGGCCACTAGAGCTCATTCAAAACAATCAAGGGATCTGTATCCACAATAATATGATGCATATGAAATCCCTCAGCCTCAGCCAAATGTGCCTGGAAACCAGTTCAATGATGATGATTTTTCCAGAAGGCTACAACAATTTGAAGTTTAAATTAATAGACAACCCAGGGAATATTATGGTATCCCATTCCTCGAATGGGTGGGAGACAAATATCCTTTTCCCTAAGGGTATAGAACTCTAAAATTTACCCTATTTTATTCGGAGAAGAAAATGTGAGCATTAGGGAACACATTTCTTGATTCACAGTTCAATATGGGGAGGTATTAGGTCAGGGTTTTCTAAAACTAAGGTTATTCGACCTATCCTTAGCCAAGACTGCTTTTAAGTGGTACACAATGCTGAGGCTGAATTTGATACAAAGTTGGGAAGATATGATAAGGGTCATCACATAATAGTTCTACTGCTCTGAACCATCGGTCATACTAGCCGATTTAGCCAAGATTACTTCGTATCCTAGGGAGGAGTTCATTGAGAAGACCATATCCCGATTCAGCCGATTGAAAACACAATGCTCAATTGGAGTGGATGAATAAGAGTTTGTGGCACTTACATTTAGGGGCATGAACATGACCCTAAGGGAGCAATTCCAAGGTCCTAGGTTATGTGATTTTTATGAACTTATTGATTGAGTCACCAACTTTGAGTGATTCCTGAAGGAGAAGGCACAAAAAAGGCATCATCCAGGGGATCATATTTCAAATAGCAGCTTACCCTAACCACTCCCCAAGATATCTTGGATTTAGATGAAGAGGTGGAAGAGATATGAATAGCCGAGCTAAAGGATGGTAAGCCATATGAATGTGATATGCTAATAAAACCTCTTCATGTCCCTAAAAAGAAGGTCGAGACAAACAAAATAGCTAAGGAGTACTCCTTTGACATTAAAAAGGCAGAGGAGATATTTGATGCCTTATTGAAAGATGGATAGATTGAACTTAGTACTGGACATGCCATACCCCCACCTGAAGATCGACCTAAAATGTATTACAGATGGCATAATTCGAATTTCCATTATACTAACAATTGTTTTAATTTCATGAATATCATCTAGAAGGAGAGTGAAGATGACCGATTGAAGTTTCCCCTAAAGAACAAACATCAGGCTATTGAAACAACACCATTCTTGAATCAAAAGGCAATTGGAATAAATTTCAGAATGATAGTTGTAACTCCACTTGGCCTTTTAATTCCCCTTTAAGGCTAAAGGAAAAGGTGGATGTGTTCAAAGATGAAAAAGGGAAGTAGCCAGTTCAATAGAGTATGATAGATGCTTCCCTTAAACGCCCCAATTGCAAATTCTGAGTTTGAGATCATCCCTAAAAGAAAGCACCCGAGCTTTGAGAATGCATCTAAAAAGCAACAAGCATTGGTAACCGAGACAAGAAACTTGTTCACTAACGGCTTCAGTTCCCTGGTATAAAACATACAAGTGATCCACCTAGAAGTTATGCAGAAGTGGCCAAAGCTCAGCCTAAAGCCAAGATTCAACCCGAATACAGTAATAGAGTACCAAAAACCTTCAAACAATCCCCAACGAGGCCAGAAAAATGGTAGCAACATGAGCTTAAGAAAAGAACGAGTGTGTTCACTATAATTCAACATCACAAAACTAAGGAAAGATAACTCACTCAAACATAGAAGCAAAGGCTTCAAAGGCAACAATCGGCTGATAGACTAGAAAGAGAAACAATGCGTGATCCTAATAAAAAAAGAGGAGTTCTTAGCTAGAAAGAAGAAGGCTTGGTTGAAAGAAAAACAATATTGTGAAACCTAAGAGCAGAGGAGAGCTAAAGAAAGAGAAAGGTAGCTAGCTCGAAATGGCAAATAATATGAACATGTGAAAACTAGGTTGGAAAAAAGGAATGAGAGAATCTTTAAGGAAGCTAATGACTGAGCAAAAGGGGATGAGGAAAAAGTCATGGCACTTAGTAGGAAACTTTGGGTACAGAGTAATGGGAAAGTTGAAGAAAAAGTGAAGGCTTTGGTCAACATCAACAGGGTGCAGCATGAGGTATTGCTAAATAGGCACCTAGAAAAAGGTGATTGGTCTTGTCCAACGGTCAAGGTAGTAAGTATTTGAAGGGTATTGGCAATACGTACATCTATGGACAATGATATGATGGTTACCCTTCTCCCTGATATTTTTCAAGCAAAACTTGGCCAGGACACAACCCTTGATGGGGACATCTTGAAGACCAAGCTTATCGATGAAGGCGAAGTGCTACCCCCATCAATTACTATTGAGCATCCCTAATTGCATTTGGCCAACCACATCAAGCTACTGTATGTAAAAAAGGAAGAAATGGGATATCGGTTGGTAGAATTCTCATAAACAATGGTGTTGCACTCAACATCTTACCACTAAAAACATTTAAGAGATGGGGACTTGATACCAATGATCTTGAGCGAACCGAGCTTACTCTACATGACTTTACAGGGGGTGAGACCATGCCAAAAGGTTTTACTATAATATAATTAAAAGTCAGTTGAGAAACTCGACCAATAGGCTACTATTTAGTCAATGCCTAAGTCAACTCCAACTAGTTGCTCAGACGAGATTCGATCCACAACAATTTATGTTTACTTTCAAGCCTATATAAAATGCTCATCATTTTTAGAGGGGGGGATACATTGAAATTGTGAATGCAGATCCAAACCCATTATGGCAGGAAGTCCATATGACCGGTGCTACAATCTACCTGCCGAACATGTTGGTGTCAACTTTAATGGAACCAAAAACAAGTTTAGAAAGGAAGATGGTCTTGGCCGAGGAGATGTCATGACCTATCCCAGTAGTCAAACAATGGCCACAAGCAATAATGATTTATGATTTCTATAGATAGTAAAAATTTGAAGATTTCTAAGAGGTAGAGGGAAGCCATAAAGAAGCTCAAATGGTTGTTCTAAGAGCATATCTGCTTAGTTGAATGTATTTATGAAGATGATGAGTAGGATCCTTCGGGGACTGTGAAGCTTGGGGACATCAAAATAGATGAGAAAAATCTAGATGATGACCCAGCAGAGGTGCAAGATCCTTTTAAGGAGATTAACCTTGGCATAGAGGTTGAGCCATAACCAATTTTCATTAGTACAAAACTCCATCCAGAATTTGAAAAAAAAATTGGTCGACCTATTGTTTGGCTACAATGACTGCTTTACATGGAATTATGATGAAATGCGAGGGCTAGATAGAGAATTAGTTAACCACATGTTGCCAATCAAAATCGGCTACAAACCTTTCAAGCAACCTATGAGAAGGATGTCGGCTGATGTCAAAGGATTGATCAAGCGAGAGATTAAGAGGTTGCTGGGGGTAGGATTCATAAGGCTATCAATTTCTATTGAATGGCTATCCAACATCATTCTAGTTATCAATAATAATGGCAGGCTTAGGATATGTGTAGATTTCTGAAATTTGAACATAGCTACGCCAAAAGATGTTTATCTGATGTTGGTTCCTGATATGCTTATAGACTCTGCAATAGAAATCCAATTTTGAGCTTCATGGATGGTCATTTAGGGTATAATCAAATCAAAATTGCCGATGAATATGTGCATAAAATAACACTTAGATGCCTTGGGATGACTGGTGCTTATGAGTGGGTAGTAATGCCTTTTACTCTCAAGAATGCTGGGGCAACTTATCAAGGGGTCATGAATGCCATTTTCCACAATTTCCTTGGGAAATTTATTGAAGTCTACATTGACGATGTAGTGGTGAATTCCCAGCAAGAAGAGAAACATTTGGCTAATCTAAAGAAAGCTTTTGCTCAAATGAGGGAGTACAAGTTAAAAATAAATCCTTTGAAAATGCATTTGGGGTATTGGCCAGGAATTTCCTCATATTTATGGTCCATCAATGCTGTGTAAAAGGGGATAAGAACAAGGCTAAAGTAATAATTGAAGCAAATGTGCCAACAAACAGGAAAGAGCTTTAGAGACCCATCAGTCAGATTAATTTCCTTAGGAGGTTTATAGCTAATACTGCTAGAAAGCTTTGGCCATGAAGGCCACTCTTAAAAGCCAACAACACTAAGGGTTTCATATGGATTGAAGAGCACCAGAAGGTATTTGAAGAATTAAAGCAATACCTTACCAAGCCCCTATTCACGACACATCCGAGGCCCAAAGAGCCATTGATTTTGTATATCTCAGCCTCAGAGGACACAATCGGTAGCATGTTATCCCATAACCAAAGGACATTTGAGAGAGCAATTTACTATCTCAGTCGAACCTTGACTGATGTAGAAGGAAGGTAAATGCCTATCAAAGAGGTGGGATTGGCATTATACTTTTCATGCACCAAACTCAAATTATGTCAGCCAAACTGATATCTTCAAGTACATGCTCTCTTGGCCATACGTGCACAACCAAATGGGAAAATAGGCAGTGGCTCTGTCTGAATTACATCTCTAATATGTCCTCCAAAAGGCAATTAAAGGGCAAGCACATGCCAATTTCCTGGATCACCACCGCACCAAAGAAATCTCGAAGGAGGTAAATCGAATTGATATCGCCCAAGTATGTGAGTTATGGTTTGACGGTTCCAAAACAGCAACATCAGCTGGAGCATGGGTTATGCTAACTTCACCTAAAGGGGTATTCACCAAGATGGGTTTTGTCCTGGGCTTCAACCAACCAAGCTGAATATGAAGTCTTGAGAATCTACTTACAGCCTTGGGCTGGACCGAGTGATGGCGAAAACTACCTACATCTCACAAACTTCGGTTGACGATGATCGTCCTAAATTTTGGACCTTACCCGAGGACGGTGACGACCTTCGGTCTACAACCTAACGACAGTAGTTACATTTCACATGTCCAAGCCTCTTGTCGAATGACATCGACAATCATCGACCTGCATGCAAAAGCTCAATCAAGATTATATCTTTTTTGTTTTATTTTTCTTTTTTTATTATTTGAATCTCTGAACTATAAGTGTACTTTTCCTTATATATATATATATTATTTTGTTATTTGCAAAATATTTAGGTCGATTGTCATTTCTTAAATGAGAATATGCTTTAAAACAATTAAAAGACTTGGTGATCAAAACAGATTTTTGAATTTTGTGAATTGTTCTTAAAAATTTAATTTGTATCCATATACCTGACTGAAATTGAATTGTGACTGAAATTGAATTTTAATAACAGTGAATTATTCAATTAATTTTTATGGTCTTAATAGCTACAGCCGGTAATGCTGCAAAATGACTTGCTGGGATAAGCAATTTCTTCTTTCTTTGTTGAATTTCTTTATTTAAACATTTCCTGAAATGGCGATTATGTAAAATGTTCTAAGCTAAAGTGCTGCTGGTCAACCGTGAAACTGAGTAACAATTTTCAAAACATATTGTGTTCTTATTATTGTTTCTTTTAGTTAAAAAAAAGTGGAATAAATAAATAAATAAAAGTCAAAAGCAAGAAGCTACCATTATCTTGAGATATCAGTCGAATTTAATTTATTAATAAGAATAGTGATTTTACGTACAATTAGCAGTGGCCGGCTTATTTCAAATTATCATGCGAAGATGATCGAAGACGTAGCTGACGGATTAATTTATGACAACCATGTAATTGTATCCCTCAATTATGTTGACGCGGGTAAGGAGATTGAAGAGTGGACCTCAACTTACTTGGCTCGTTAGAATTGCGATAGAAAATATCAAATTTTGAATGATCATAACTTATATTTATAGGAGAATTATGAAGTTTATACTCATGAAGAAATTTAGATGAATCATTGATAATCTAGATGGATTTATCTCTAACGATCTAGTTTGAAACAAAAAAAATGTTATTTTAAAGCGGTTTTGAAAATTTTTAAGTTTATTACTTTATTTTATATTTTATTTATTTTGAACTTATTTTACTGTTTTAGTCCTATTTTATTAGAATTTTTTATTTGTCATTTAAATATTCTTATTTTTCCTGCTGTGTACAATTTTTGATAATTTTCTGAAATAATAAAACCCTCAGTATTCTTTTGAATAATGATATGAAAGCCTAAATTCCTGATATTTTCTTAAAAATCAATAGATTTTTAGATGATTGATTTCTGATATTCAATGAATCAACAGATTTCAATATTATTTGTTAATTCTGTTGCATCATATGTTCGACAACAACTCAGCAATGTTAGATGTTGAATTTCTCATGAAAAAAAAATTATAGAAGATGGTTTTCTTTTTTCCTATAACTTTGCAAATTTACTTTCCAAATTAGGATTTGTTTTTCAGCTTAAAGAGGAAAATCTATTTATCATCAAAAGGTAAAGCGTTACAAATGAAAGATGGATAGATACCACTCTATATATATATACCAGTCATGGGATCAGATGCTCGCGCAAGCAAATAAGCAACCTAGTTCGGTGGTTCCCTAACAAAAGAAACTACAATTCGCTATCTCTTTCAAAAAAGACTTGCAATCCTCAATAATCAAACCTACTAATGATAAATCATTGGAGTTTGAATGAATATACTAAACAATAGTGAGAGAATCTAGTTCAAAATCAAAATGTTTTGGTAAACCAAAATCTTTTTCCAACTAAGAGCTTTTTCGAAACTGATGGCTTCTGCTAGCAGTGGACAATCCTAAATAAAAGAATATTTTACGATTCTGTCAATTAGAAAATTTCCTCTTGAATCTCTAACAATGCAACATGCCCCATACTTTGTGAAAAGCTAAAAATAGTGTCGTTGCAATTGCATTTCATATGCCCTAGCAGAGGCTTACTCCACTTAATGGAATTGATATCTAGGGTCTTATTAATTGCTTCAACTTAGTTTCTTTGTGGTTGTACTTGCAACCACTGAAACAAATAATTTGTGGCATTGTCCACCAATTGACGAGGCCCATTCTCTTACTATTTCACACAATATTTTTCAAGTGCATCCAGAGCTTCCACAGAGTTGTTTCCACCACTCCACAAGCTTTAAATCCAATCTATTGAAGACATAATTAAGCCAACCAAATAAATGAAGAACTTTAATTCCAGCAGTTAACAGCAAAATGACAGTCTACCAAAGTATGAACCACTGGCTCACCAAGATGACTTTGATCCCAAAGACACGTTATGGGTTTGACCCTTTATTATGTTAGTTTTTAGTATTTATATAGGGATTTCCATATTAGTTTCCTATTTAGGACTCTGTTGCCTTTTAGGAAATAATATTTATAAAATCAGGATAAGACCTAATTACCGATTTAGATAAGATTCAGCCCAATATTTTAGGGATATTCCCTATAATCTTGAGATATTCTGAGGTACTGAGTCTAGACTACCTTAAGTCCGTTGACCCAACCTACTCCCTTATGGTTAGGCACAAGCTAACCTCATTAGGTCGATTTTAGGCAGCTCGTCAATGATTGTGACCTTCGTGAGGTCACTTGGGCTCTTGTTTTAGGTCGAGAGTCAACACATGTCCCCCTAGTTTGAAGTTTAAGACTTTAAAAATTCTCACCTATTTTACCCACATCATTTCAGTACCCCCTGTACAAATGTCACGTCCCTTCATATTTTGAAACCCATTAATTGCTTTCTAAAATGCGGTGCCTGTCAGTAAAGCATGCCAGACAAGGAGCCATCATTTTGAATAACTACCATGTGTCATTTCACTATTAGTTAGGTCAAATTCTAGAACTTTCTTTCCCTTTACTATTTAAATTGTCTTTTTCCTCATTTCTCATTTCTTCTTTTTTCATTTCAGCTATTCTTCTCTATTCTGCATTGTTGTCATATTCAAAACATCTTAAAATTCCTCTTTGCAATTTATAACAGTATGTGTTTTGTTCTTTGTTTTCCTTTCTCCGTGGCTTCTTCAAATTTAGAAAGGACTCAGAGTCCACAAGCCTTTATCGGTGATTTACCGGCAAGGTATACTTTCTCCTCCTCTTTAGAAATACATGTTATTAACCCAAGGCATCCTCTCACCTTTATTCCGTCGAAAGAGGAAGATAATGACCTTTTCATAGACGTGGATTAGTATCATCAAGCTCCAGATGCAGAGGTTAAGAGTCTTGCACCTCAGGCTGACACCATTTCATAATCCAACACTTCTAAATACCTCTTTTTAACTAACCCCCGTGATAATATTATTGAGGCTCTTCCTACAATCATTATTGATGTCAATTTATCCTCGATTTGAGCTTAATTCCATATATCTAAAGAATTCAAGCTACTTATTTATCCTCGATTTGAACTTAATTCCATATATCTAAAGAATTCAAGCTACTTACACCGTTAAAAGAAGCTCAGGGTCATTTTATATTAAAAACCTATAGTAGAGTATTATATGAGAAATCTTTTTTTTCTTGTTTGAGATTTCCTCTATAGGATTAAGAAAATAGATTTCCTCTAGAAGCATAATATTTATATTTCCTATTTTCATCCAAACACTTGGAAGTTCTAAAACGTTGCCAAATACTAGATTTCATCAACCCAAGGGAGTTTTGAGCTCTTTACAAGGTCATGCCCAATGCTTAGAACTCTAACTTTATCAATTGCCAAGATGAAGGTAAAATGGTGGTTAAGCTCCCCCAAACTCTAAAGGCCTATAAGAAGATCTAGAAGGAAATATTTTTTATTGTCCATTATGAATCTTTAGATGCGACACCTCGGGACTAGAATTTTTGTCCTACACTTTAACCCAAAAAACAATTACGCCAATTTACCTCAGAGGAGGAGGAAAGGATTCAACTGATCTGAGCTACTAGGGTGATTAATGAAGTTGTCGCATATGACTTTGATAACACTCTACTTCCATCACAAGTCGACCATTGGTTCAGTGGTCAGGTAAAGGACTCTGAGGGCCACATTATGAATTTTGACCTAAGTAAGTCCCGATTCCCTTGTTACTATTTCTTCCTTTTGATTTTTGACTAAGTGTTTTTTGTAATGCAAATATGAAGAAGGAAATGAACAAGGCCTTTCTCAAAAAGAATTGGGAACTTCAAGCTCAAGATAAATCACAAGGTTCCAAAACTACTCCTCCATCACCACCACCCTCTAAGACTTCAAAGAAGCATTCAAGTGCTAGTGCTTCAAAGGCCTCTATTGTAAGTCATCTGAGGTACCAGATATACAAACCTCGAAGGATAAAGGGATAGTTATTGGGGTACTAGCTAAGCGTACTATTACTGAGGTAGATCTTCCTCCAGAGAAGGGGATCCACTCGAATTATCTGTTTAAAGAGCCACTCAGTTTAGATTCTCTTATACTAGAGAGGTTCGATCCTGAGGCCAGCTTAAATGATGAGAAGATGGCATACTTTATCTCTAAGTCTCTTATGCTACTTAAAGATATGGAGGCAATGCAATAACTTACCGATGCACTGTGTTTTTACATAGCAACCTAGCAGTCTCAAATGGTATGTTCTTTATCTTCTTCTTCTCCCTTCCCTTTTTTTTTTGTGAACTAAGCTTATTAACAATTCACTTTTAAACAGGCTAGTGGCTTTGTGATCCATGTGTGCAACTGATTCGTTATGATGAAGAAGGGATTGAAGGTGAACGAAGAAGAGTGTCAAACTCTTAGAGGGAAGCTAGATCTTCTGGAACAACAATTGGAGCTCCACAATAACAAGCTTAAGGATGCTACAAAGACTCTAGAGAAAGAGAAGGAGGAGTACGATCAATGACCTGAGGTGACCCTGAAGGAAGTTTAAACCCATAAATCGAAGGTAGATAAATTGAAAGAAGAATTACAATCCACCATAGATGGTGCAGCCAAGAGGATGAACGTCTATTACAGTAAAATTTTTATGTTATGGCTTGAAAATGGGGTGAAAATGATGTACAATTTTTGAATCCCCCCTTCGATGAAAAGGAAGAGTAGTTTGTCTCTGGTCCAGTCAACCTATCAGAGTCTCAACTTGAAGTAGAGAATCCTAATGTTGAAGTTCCATACTCTATTACCCTCAATCCCGAGGTCCAAGATGTCGAGGCTACAAATCCCCGTACTATTGAGCCCTCAGCCTAAATCCAATATCAACTCATCATTATTGTAAATATAGTTTAGGGCAAAATCCCTTATTTCTTCTTTTTTTTTTTTGTATGCCCCCTATTGTAACTTTTTCCTTGTTTAATGAAGTCATTTCATGTTCAAATGTTGGAATTTGTTGATGAACCGACCTCCTAATTTATGTTTCCTTAAATGTTTACTCTTCATTGTTTTTATGCTTAAATGAGTAAATATAGATCCATTTTAGGTGAAGCAAGTCCATTCTGATTTTCCAACCATCCTTTTTATATGAGGTGGTGTGTTGTAATTTTTTACCTCCCTTTTAGGTAAGGTGAATTGACTTAACCTTTGAGATAAAGTTTTTAATATGTGCCCTCCCTTTTAGGTAAGGAGAATTTATTTTATCGATTTAACCTCCCTGTTAGGTGAGGTTCTTAATGTCTAACCTCCCTTTAAGGTAAGGTACACTAATTTTGCCTTCCTTTTAGGTAAGGAGGATTAATTTTATTAATTTAACATCCCTTTTAGGTAAGGTTTTTAATGTATGACCTCCCTTTTAGGTATCACATATCAATTTTATTGAGTTAACCTCCCTTTTAGGTTTGATTTTTAAAGTCCATCCCCCTTTTTAGGTAAGTCAAATTAATTTTATTATGTTAACCTCCCTTCTAGGTAAGGTTTTTAAAGTCCGACCTCCCTTTTAGGTAAGACAGATTAATTTTATTGATTTACCCTCCCTTTTAGGTAAGGTTTTTAATGTTCGATATCCCTTTTAGATAAGGAAGATTAATTTTATTAATTTAACCTACCTTTTAGGTAAGGGTTTTAATGTCTGACTTCCTTTTTAGGTAAGGAAGATTAATTTTATCAATTTAGCTTCCCTTTTAGGTAAGATTTTTAATGTCTGACCTCCCTTTTAACTAAGGTTCTTAATATTTGACCTTCCTTTTAGGTAAATCATATTAATTTTATTGATTGTCCTTTCAGGTTTGGTCAAACTTTGACTTATTGTACTTCCATTTTAAATGAAAAATTTAAAGGTAACAAAAATGATTGAGAAAAGGTATTATTATTCATACTCATTTAATGTAAGAGCCTTTTTACATTTATTACAAAGCTTATAAAGGAAAATAATAAGTTAAGCTTTTATGGATAGAACCTTTTGAGATTATTTGCGTTCCACAAATTTGAGAGCTCTTTTCTTTTAACATCTTTCAGTGTATTAGTGTCTTTCCCAATAACTTCCTTTATGCTATAAGGTCCTTCCCAGTTCGGTTGTAGTTTTCCGACCCTGGCGTTGCCTCTGGTGATTTTTGCCTTTCTCAAGACTAGGTCTCCTTCTTGAAATGATTTATTTTTTACCCTCTTTTTGTGATATTGTGCCACTTTTTGTCTATAAGTAGCCATCCTGGCTTGCACCAACAGTCTCTTTTATTCTAGCAGATCTAGGTCCAAACGCCGCTCTAGTTCTTGATGAATATCAATTACATGATCCACTTGGTAGGTTGGCTGTTCAATTTCCACTAGTATAATTGCTTTTATTATGAAAATTAGTGAGAATGGAGTCTCTCCTATTGGTATTCTAGGTGTAGTACAGTAACTTTAGAGTATGTTATTGAGCTCTTCTACCCATCCACCTATTTTCTCGCCTAATCTCTTCTTCAATCCTTGGAGTAAGATCCTATTAGATACTTTGATATACCCCTTAGATTGAGGATGAGCTACCAAGGTAAATCTTAGGCCGATGTTTAGGCTTTTACACATTTTCTTAAATTCTCGCGAATCAAATTGCTTTCTATTGTCTGTAATCATCACTTTTGGGACTCCACATCTGTATACTATGAAATCCCATAAGAAATTAGTAACCCTACTTTGAGTGATAATTTCCACTGGTTCTACCTCAATCCATTTAGAGAAATGTTCCATTGCCACTGTTAAAAACTTCGCATGTTGGATTGATTGTGGAAAAGGACCCATGATATCTATTACTCATTGATAGAAAGGCCAAGTAACTCCAATGGGATTGAGTTCGGAGGAGGGTTGCCTTAGGACATTAGCTTGTTCTTAACATGATTTTCATTTTCTTACCAACATCTTCGCATCTTCCTTGATGTTCAACCAATAGTAAACTTGTAACAACACTTTTCTTGCTAGTGTGGAGATAGCTTCATGAGCCTCACAAACTCCCTCATGGATTTCTCTGAGCACATCTTCTCCTTTCATCCTTAGGTATGCATCTAAGCCACAAATGTGTTTGAGGCCATCTTAATAGCTCTTCATTATCCGAATTGTATCCTCTAGCCAATTCACTATCTTTTATCATGTTTTATGGTAGCTTTCCATCTGCTAAGTACTTCACTATTGTTCTATCCAACTTCTTTTCAAATCCACTAAACTGACTGAGCTACTCGATGTAGTAGGATATTCCTAAAAGCTACAAGTATATTTTTTAGCTCTACCATCCTTCTGTAGCTGCAGCCTTGGCGATGGCATCTCCCTCTTTATTGTTCTCTCTTTGAATTTGTCTGATCTCCCATCTTTTGAGTTGTCCTCCACTTGTCAAGAAGGAGAACAATATTGAGATGAAATAAGGATGAATGATTTTGAGAACCTGAATAGAATTAGGAATGAAATGTAGGTGTATAAATTAGGGATTTGAAAACAAAGTGACCTAATGAAGAATTTGTCAACATAGCAAATCGAGTATTTTGAGAATCAAAATTTAAAAAAAAAAAGAAAAATCATAGTATGAGAAGAAAGAATTAAACAATGAGAATAAAGATTTGAACAATATTGACATACACAACTACTAGAATTAACAACTTTAATCAACTAAACTTCAGCCAATAACCTTCAACAACCAGAATCTTTAATCGATAGTTTTCAAGAACCAGGACTGAACAAGACTGACAACCAGGATTTAATAAGATTGACAAATACCACTTACTTAGAATTAGCAACTTCAATCAACAGCCCTTAACATTCATTTAACATAAAACCAACCAATTAATCATAACACTAGAGAATAAGAACCATAAACAATTACAAACTAGTCAAAATGATCTCATATCAAGAAATTTGAAGGACAAAAACTTAAGAAATTAGCTCATACTAGAACCAGATTAATTCAAATCTTTTTCGCTCTCTCTTCTCGTCCATTGTAATCTATGATCTTTCAAAGCAATAAACCTTAATTCTTGAATTTGTAGTCTCTGATACCAACTGAATCTTAATTTGTTTCTTAATTGAATTATTGTTGCTGATCAAAGATTCACCAAAAATCATGAACCATGAAAATCCTTGTATTAAAAGAAGAAATGAAGAACACAGTAACACTTGAGAGAGAAATGAGAAATTCATAGAATTTTAGAAAGAGAAAGAAGGAGGAGAGAGATTGATATTAATCTTGAATCAATTAGTTACAATTATAAATATGGTTACTTACAAAAAAATGAAATATAATAAAAATTACATATTTAGCACGGACTTTCAATTTTGGAAATTTAATACATGAACTTTCAATTTTTTGCAAAATTGATATATGGTCAGAATTTCAATTTTTTCTGGTGATTAGAGTTGATGTGGCAATACTTTTTATTTTTATAAAAATTATTTTTAGTTGACATAGATTAAATAATTAACATATATTAATAAGTTTTCATAATTTAAAAACTTTTAAGGTTTTAAAAAAATAAAGACGAATTTCTACAACTTTGGTCACCAGAAAAGATTGAGATTATGATCATATGTCAATTTTGTTAAAAATTAAAATTTTGTGTAATGAATTTCTAAAATTAAAAATTTTTGCTAAATTTGCAATTTATGTTATAGTTCTATGAGACCCCGTCCGAGCGGCCTGTGGGATTTCCCCAATGCGCCTTAGAGTTTATGGCTTGAGGAAACCAAACCACGAGGGGTCGGATTGCATATGGCATTACAAATTGTGATTGAGTCTCACATTTGTACATCCACATGTGTTCGTTGACATGAATGTGGTGTGTAAAGTGTACAAAGTTACCACCTAATACTTGAAGAAAATAAATTTCTAAGACGATTAAGAAATCTTTTGAATTTACTCCATTTGAAAAAATTAATGATTTTACCCAATTGGAAAAGCTATTCTTTTTGGAATCAAAATGAGGTTCGAGGATTCGTAGTCTGATAAAATATTTTATGAAAAACAGTTTTTACTATTTTTACATAATAACTTTTGGCGTAAGATTATGTGATTTCAGTCAAAATACGATTTTCATGTATGTATGAACAGATATCACAAGTAAGTATGAATTCATGATCATGTAATAATGCACATGAAAATCGCATAAAGCAGTAAAATAATGAGGTGACTGGAGGTCCTTCCTCTAGCCCACTTCAGGTCCTAAGGATGACACACTATCCTAAAGAAAACAGTAAATTACACTTATCAAAACAATGATAAAAATCAAGAGATCTCTCCTCCAGTCTTATGATATGAGAGGAGCACACATTCCCTAATAACAATCCATACACAATATAGCAATAACACTAGAAATAATAACAAAAATAGTACAAACACAATAACAAATAAAGATAACAAAATAATAGTAATAACAAGAATGAAACAGGCAAAGAAAATTAAAAAAAAAACATAAATTTAGAGTTGAAGCCATAAAACGACTTACTGACATATCCTTTTGAATGAGAATCAAACCCCACGTCGTTCTCCCTTTTCACGAAGGGTTGGTTGTGTTCTGATAACAATGGGGTGGTTTGGTGTTCAGTAGCTAACCAATTTTAGTTTAATAAAATCATTAACTACATAGGCCATTAATTGTTTCAGACTTTGATTAATGAACAAGTGATTTTGAATACGATAACTCTCAAATGCTCAAGTCAGAATTAGATTAAGATGGAAAAGCTCTCAAGAATGAATTTTAGTTTAGAGTTATCCTTGTATGTGAACATTACCTCTTATGGGATATTGAACATTATATTTATAGGGTGAAAACCCTGTTAAAGGGACACGTGCCCATTTCGGGTACATCGCAGGTTACCTCTCTATGAGGCTTATGACACCTGTCTCCAATAAATCCGAACCTTCGAAAGCTAATAAGACAAATCCTGATGAATAATTGGGATTCGGGTATAACCAAGGTCCTATAAGGTTTGGACAGATCCGAATAGATAGTTAAAGTCGAATCAGATTAATGTTGAGCGGTATCACTCTGTATATGGTGAGGTGTTAGTGTCACCACCGTATATCACTGGGACTAAGACTTGACGTCTCGTGCTGCCATTTAAATCAAGCTTTGGTGCCTCGTGTTGGTAGCTTATCCGGAGGAGGCGGAGGCCATCTATAGCCTATCTTCGAGCGGCAGAACTTCCCTGAAGCAGTTGCAGCATCAGCAGGCTCAGCTTTCTCTCTCCATCTGCCTGTCTTCACATCAGCACGAATCCCAATTTTTGTAATAACCTTCTCTAACTTTGCTTTTATTTTATTCTTAATTTCTACTGTTGAGCACTCGTTCCTTAATGAAAATGCAGCAATTCTTATTCTTCATTTACTAAACAATTTTTCATTTACAGTTTTTCTTTGTTTCTTTTTTTATATCGGTTCAGTACTTTTATCGATAATTTGGGATGCCTTTGGTTTTTGTTTGCGTTTTTCAGCATATCAAAACTATAGTCATAGGAGGGGAGGTAATTAGTTCTTCATTCCCTCTACTGGTTCTAATTTCAGTAATATTTATTTGTTATGGAAAAGCATTTCTTAATTCACTTTTCATTCAGTGTTTTACTTGTATTATATAATTGGATTGTTTAGTGTTAGTTTTGGCTATTTATGCTTTATTATGTGGTGTTGGTGTTGCTTAGAGACCCATTGGATGATAATGTAATTGCTATTGTTGAGGAACTTCAAAGATGATAACCTCTTGTAGATGTCACAATCCAAGATTATGGTGAAGAAGAAGAGCACCCTGGATTGCGAAAGAATGTGGTCATTGGAGAAGAAACTGGTATGGTCTCTCACTCTCAGTACATTAATTAAAGATTTCACCGTATTGATTTGATGTCCTCTTGGTATTATGTTAAAAAGAAAAGCTGAAATGTGGAATTTCCATTTGAATTCTGAGAATTAGAAGTTGCACTAGAAGCCATTTGTACTTTTCTGGAATTATAGAATGCCAGAAGGTAAAAAAAAAAAATCATTCTGTGAGAAATAGTCATTCAATTATTCTTTGATTATTTGGTGCTATTTAATGTTAATTAAATTATCTGGTTTCTTACAAAAATGCTCTTTTCTTATTAAATTCTTATTGGTTTGAGTATTTTGCTTCATTTCCATTTTTTTATTTTCAAAGATGGTTGTCCTAAGAAGCTCTTAATCCACAATTACCATTCTAAATATAGTGCATCATATTTATGCCTTTGCTCTACTTCATTAGAGAAATATTAGGTTGAGATTGTGAACTTCTGTTTACTGAGAAAAGAATTTTCTTCATTTCTGCAGATGTGTAGTGGTAGAGGACTGTGCGCTTGGTGTTGCCGCCACTAAAGCTGCTGGAATAAAACATATGGTAACAAAGAGAGAGTAAGTTATTGCTCTACTGTATAAGCAGAGTCCTTAAGCATTTACTTTTGATGTAATTTAATTATATAATTTACATTGCTTTCATAATCTCAAATTTATATGTATGATTTGTGCATTAGCCGAGTTTAAGCATAGCTCAACTAGCTACAGCTTCAACAATTCCTGTTCACTCTTTTTTTGAGCTAATGATAGGCTTCAGCTAGTTGTGTGAAACTTAATTTCAAGCTGTTTGCTTGTAGCCTTATAGCCAGATTCTTGATCTTTCCTCATTATCATTGATAAATGACTGAAAGATGATTCTTTTGATAATTGCTACAGCCTACAAGGGTTTGTGTGAAATTTCGTAAACATTATGCTGCTTTCTAGAATCCTATGTATAATTTTGTTTTACACATCTGCTGCTTTCTTTTGATGTTATTAGCAACAACTTTTGAAGAAGTTGTGTAATGATCAGCACATAAAGACTAGTTGGTTATCTTTGTTATCATTTTGTGGAGTATATAATGAAATTATCTTTGAAATGTTTGGTTTAACTTTCAACATTTTAGTATGTTCTTTACTAAGTGCTTTCTACATTTTTTATTTATTTTTTGTTTGGCAATCTTAAATCTAGAATTTTCCGGGAAAACAAAATAATTAAGATGGACAGATAAAGAAAAAGAATGGTCTCGTCTATATATAATTTGTGTACACTAAGTTTCAAACTATTTGCCTTCAAATTTCTGGCTGAAGTGCTAATTCTTGGAAGCGACATTGTAAGAAGTAATTGTCACGCCATCACTGCTAGTGACTTCAAATGAAAGAGGTTGATTCTTTCAATCTTTTACCATGGTGATTTTTTATTTCCCATTTTGCTGTAGTTTATAACTCCCTTTTTTCCTTAAACCAATTTGTGTTGTTGAATATATTTTTAATTAATTGTTCACAGAATATACTCTTACCATTTGTTTTGTGCCTAATTGTAGAAACGAGAAAATCCAAGTGAACTCCAGTGGATTTGCGATGTATGTTCTGTTAGAAAGAGATTAATTTGACTAGAGCTTGATTCAGTACTGATATGGCTTACCATTAGCTAGGTTCAGTCTCGACCAATGATCTGGGGTTCGTCCGAGCCCTTCAACACCTTGGTTCAACCCGAACCCCAGGCGTCCAACTAAGTTTGTTTTATTAGCCTTCGATGGTTCAGAGATCACAAAGGACAGATGTCACAAGGTCCTAAAGCCACTTAGTGGTCATGTCACAAGTCCCATCATAAAGTACTCTTCAACGTGCCTGGAGAAGACATGTGTCCCACTAATAGGGTTTTCACCCTATAAATATAACTTCCAAAGTCTTATAACAGATAATTTTTTCATATTAAGCACACTCTAAGCAAAAATCCATATTTTTCCATATTTGAGACCTTCTCTCTTGTGAGAGATTCTGACTTGAGCGTCGGAGGGTTATTGCCGAACACAACGTCCGGCCACCCTTGACTAGTGTTTTTCCTGTGCAGGTAGTTCAAATCTGACTAGAGGAGTTGATCTCTAACAACGTGACCCAGCACAACGCATCATGTGGTGTCGTCTATGGGAATGCAGAGTTTCCTAACAAACATTTCAAAGCCTCTCATAATGGAACCAACCTGCGGGGAAGCCCACATGGGAGAGGACAATCCTCCAACCACTAACACAAATCGGACAACCAATACACCCTCAACAAATCAAACTTCAGTAGCGGCCTTAACCAACCAAGCAGCCTCCCTACAAACCATTCAAAACTTCATAGGACAACATCAAGTGCCAAGCCGTTCTACGCCAGCTTCATAGCCACTACAGTCCCTTGCAACCCCAGATCTTATGGCTGGCTGATAGAATTTAGTCGCTAATCTTATCCCTTTACTTCCACAACTTCAATTAGGCTAAGTACCTACTCCACCTGCCCAGGTTGATAACGACCCACCTGTGGTAAGAAGAGGGCTAAATATTCCAACTAACGTAGCAAGAGTCCCGCCAACTACTCCTGTGGAGGGACAAGGTAGAATAAAATCAGTGTTGAAAGTACCAGTTAGAGAAGAAAGAAGCGGTCGACGTCAAGTTGATGAAAGGGAAGCAGCAGAGGACAGGTTCACTGCTATCGAAGTAAGGAGTCGGAGAGAAGAGAATCACATGAGTCGGTCCCATAAGGGTTCATAAAGAAGGCATAAACATACAAGTAGACATGGGAATCCCATGATAGATGATCAAGAGGCCTCGAGTCACTATAGGTCCAAAGCAATACTGAGAGAAGAAGTCCGAAGATATGTGGAGGAGATGGCAGATACCAAGCTAGATCAAAGAAAAAGCTTTACTCTCTACCTTAAATCTCCATTTTGCAAGAGCATTGAGGAATTCCAAATGCATGAAAAGTTCAAGCAACCCCGGATGACCAAGTATGATGGAAGTCAAGACCCCCAAAGAACATGTCCTGGAATATAAATATTTAGTGGAGTTGCATACCACTAGAGACGAAGCACTTTGTCGAGCATTCAGGGGAACACTAGAAGGGGTTATAGCAAAGTGGTATGACAGCTTGCCAGAGGGCAACATAGACTCATTCGAAAGTCTAATAAATTTGTTTGTTAAAAGATTTTCAGCCAGCATTCCCATACCAACACCGACCCAAGCCATGGAGCAGGTGGAACAGGGTTTGGATGAGTCGCTCAGAGACTTCATCGCTCGTTTTAGTAGGGAAACATTAAAATTGATGGATATTGATGAACCTCGAGCAATTGAAACCCTACAAAAGTACATCAATCATCAAGACTATTTTAAAGCTCTAGTTCGAAGCTCGCCTAGGACTTTAAATGAAGCCATGGCCATTGTGGAGGAATACATTAAGAAAGACGATGCTTTTAGGGAGATGAAGTCTTACAAAATAAGGAAGCCAGAAGAGGGAAGCTCGTCCCAAAAGAAAGCCAAGAAGGAAGAGATGACAACGAAGAGTGGAAGAACATCTAGCAGGCAAAATCCCCCTCTATGACAGATTGAACCATCTAGGAGGGAGAGGTTCGATCCCTCCAAGCTTACACCTTTAAACGCCAAATCAAAGGTGGTTTTCGTGGCTTTCCAAGACAAAGATATATGGAAGAGGCCCAAGCCTATCATGAAGGATCCAACAAAGTGAGAAAGGTATCTATGATGTAAATTTCACAACACTCATGGGCATACCACTGACAACTGTCGCTCGCTCCTAGAAGAGATTGAAATGCTTGTACAACAAGGATATCTCAGAAACTACATCAAGAGGGCAGATCAAACAGAGAAAGCAAACTCAACGCAGCCAATACCAATTGAAGATGGAGTGGCTGGAGATATTCTTTGCCTCACAGGAGGATCGGCAGGAGTCCCTCTTAGTCGAAGGAAGGATAAGGAAGTGGCATGGGCTCATGAACCATCAAAGTTCATTTATTTCAACAACTCGCATCTAGTTCGGCAAGCAGAGCCACCAAGAAGGCTGAAGATATTGTAATCTCAGCGGTGGTGGCCAATTTCAAGGTTCGGAGAATCTTTGTTGACACAGGGAGCTCGGTAAACCTCTTATAATGGGAGACATTTACATAAATGGGGATTGACAGCTCACAAATTCAGCCCTTGGAAGTTTCGGTGCTAACTCTTGATAAAGCCACCATCCTAGCAGTAGGTACCATTGAGCTGCCTGTAACGATAGGCAAAGCTCCGAAGGCAGTGGCAGTGATGGCGATCTTCGTAGTAACAAAGTTGCCTATGATATATAATGTGCTGTTAGGAAGACCGCTACTTTGGGATCTAGATGCTTCTGTGAACATCAGAAGGTGCAGATTAACAGTCCCTCTTCCTGATGGATCAGATTTGCATATCTATGGAGATGTGGCCCCTAAGATGACATTGACGATTGAAAAAAAGAGGAAGGCCATATCATTGGAGTTGGATGAGGTGAATTTGGTAGAAACAACTCTTCAAGAAGATCAGGCAGAATCTAAAGGCGAATCTACTCAAAATCTCGAACCCTTTGAAGTTGTGGATGATGGTCAAACTCTGCAGATCAATTTTTCTTTGAGGCTCTCCATTGGGGCAATGAATCTTGAAAACATATTTCTGAACTTATTTTCTTGATGTCATTATAAAGCAT
>CAOJBK011565206.1:0-20105 GCA_948294925.1 Codiaeum variegatum
ATAGACTTATAAGGAGTTCACCTAAAGTGGGACTTGCTGAAACTCTAACGTCATGCATAATCTGATCCCATACGGTAAGTTTCCTCAAGGAAAAAAACCTTAGGCACATTGGCAGCAGGCTCGGATGAGACATCACAACAAAGAATTCTCAAGATTTAGAAAAAGCACAATAAGGAACTATCTCTCTCTTATTCACAAAATACCCGTTCATATTCTTAAAAGAAGGCCTCATGGGATAGTCATTGTCTCCCTTAGTTTTGAGTATGGAAGACCTTTCTCTTTCTTATCTTTTTTCTTCTTCTTTGATTTCATCGTCAGTTGGGTGATAACCCAAGCCAAAAGGAAAAATGGAGGATGGGTATTCATCAAAGGATTTCATTCATTGTTGGTTCTTACCTAGGACCATCCAAAGAAAGTAGACCGTATGCTTCATGATGTTAACAATCATGGGGTTACAGTAAGGGTCAAAATCTAGAGTGATTGCCTCTTTTACATTCTCAGCAGCTTCGATAAATTGGACAAATGAGAAGCTAGATAAAGGATATACTGATAACTCGAGTTGGATTTCCAAAATAGGAACTGTGTTTGGGAAAATAGAGGGCACTGCCTTAGTTTAATGAATGCAAGGCCTTCCCAAAAGCAGGTTAAAGCATGAAGGCACATCCATAATTTGGAAGGGAACTTAGAAAGTAGTAGGAACCCATGGTGACTGCCAGAGTCACCACCCTCAAAACTTCTCTCTTAGAATTGTCATAGGCTCGCACTATCTGATAAGAAAGAGTGAAATTAACAGCATCCAAGCCCATGCAACTTGCCACCTTATGTGGGCATACATTCAAAGAAGACCCATTATTAATGAGAGCCATATGAACCGTTTTTCCCTTATGATGATAGTAAAATATAGAGGACCATTGTGGATCCCTCTAAGTGGGATTTCATCATAAGAAAGGAGATGGATGCTCCCTTTACAAAATTTGTAATGGAAGCCACAAAAGTTTTTGGAGTAATTTCAATTGGTGCTTGACATTGGTTCAGAGCCTTGCAAAGAGCTTGGCAATAAGGGTATGATGACATAATTAGACTCCAGATTGAAATATTCACTTGGGTTTTCTTTAATTATCTATATAAGGGGTCCTCTTTAGGTTTAGGAGTTCCCTTTGATTGAGCCATTGATTGATTTGCCTGTTGTGGGACAACAATTGCTTAAGTAATCCTCCCACTTCTATTAATGGCATCAATTTCAGCTCTCATATTTCTTAAGTCAATGATGTAACGATAGTCATCTTAGATAGACTTCCCTAAAGAAGGTAGGTCATCCATAGAAGTAGAGCAATTGAGGAAGGTAGACTTCCTTAAGGAAGGTAGGTCATCTCCAAAATAGTGGAAATTACTAAGAGGGATGGCAGTATAGATCAAATGAACTGAATCTCCCTCTTTAAATTCCACTAAGGTGGCATTGACATTGTGATTAGGGAAAGGGTTTGAGCTAATGTTAGGTAGAGGAGTAAGGGCGAGAAGCTCTTTTCCACCAACCAAATCTTGAATTTTATGTTTGAGGGCCTTACAATTGTCTATCTTATGGCTAGGCCCTTGGTGGTAGTCACACCTCTCATTCATGTTCAAGTTTTTAGGCAATGAATTAGGGATGGTATTTTGTTCCATAGATGTAATGGCTTACCTCATCTAAGCATTTTTTATAAATAGAACTTAGAGGAACTTCACTCAGGTCTATGAATTTCCTTCTTTCTAACTATATCGGCTTACCGGCCAAGATGGCTTTGATCTCACTCTCTTTTTGAGTGACATTCCCTTAATGAGAAGTCTTTTTTTAATCCAGAGAATGATGTATGAGTTTCATCCTTGATATAGCCAACATTGATTCCATTTTCGATGCGTATGCCAAATATGACCAAAGAATTAAAGCTAGGTAAGTATTGTGTGATCAGCCAATCTCAATACACAAGGAGCAGATTCTTAACAAGCTTGTCTATTTTTTTAGATTAGGTTGGTCTACTCACCATTTGGGAGGCTTTCTTCCTCCATCTTGAAATAAAAGTAGAAAACATTTCTTTGGGAAATTACCTAGTGGTTTCCAAATCCCTTCTTGTATCATTATAAATGTCTTATTTTACAACATTATAAATGGATTCCTAGGTCTATTTTTAGGAATCATCCAATCTTACAAAAAGTGGCTGTTGAAAAACTTGAGTAAGGAGCTCACCTTCCACACCCAAAGGACTGAATGCACCATCATAAATCTTCAGATGTTTTGTAGGGCAGGAAATTCCATCAAATTTCTCAAATACGAGCATCTAAAACATGGGAGGTAGCCTTGCATTAGGGAAAAGGCTGAGGGACTTGACATTAACCACATCATCCCTCTTCTTAATGGTGCTTAAAGCCTTCTGAATTTCTTTATATTTTTCCATCATGACTTTCAACAAATGATTATCTTGGGCTCCCTTTTGAAAAGGATCTATAAGATGGACAACAGGTGTGGTGACCCCATGGTTAGTTGTTGAAGAAATGATAACCAAATCTTCAGTAATGGGCTCTTTGCCTGAGTTGGAGGAATTAGGTGCATTGTTGGTAAGTTGGATCCCAACATGAGCCATCGTAGCTTGAACTTTTCCAAGAATGGACTGTTCTTGGGTTTGCAGCATAGAGGCCAAGGTCTCTTTTTATTTCTTAAAGGAGTCATCTTGTTTCCTCAAAATTTCAACAAGCATAATGGCAATGTCACCTTGAAGGGAAACAACTTCAGCAGTGGGATGGACGGGTGCAGACATGGTTACCTTTTGAATAAAGATGGGGTATCAATATTTTGATAGGTTAAACAATAGCAGACAGGTTGTATGTTTGGAATAAGGTAGGTAGGAAAACCAATTTTGGAACATTTTCACTTGGCTTAAGTTTCTTATGTTGTAATTCGTGCATGCATGTATGAATAAATGAAAATAGTTTCATGATGATAGTGAGTTTAAAGTATATGGGACCTAGAGTCAAATCTAATAATTACAGGTTATTTAGTGACTAAAGATGCGATATACCTAACCACATGTAAATCAAAGAGATTCGCATAGGTCCAATGGCTACGTACAACCTCATTACCTCAACCGAAAGGATCAGTGGATATGCCTTGGGTTAGATAATTTCATTATCAACAAGGCAGTCCCAAGGAGAGAATCTCACTCAATGCTACCTTTTATCCTTGTTCTTTTTAGATATAAGGATGCATTTAAAGTGATGCATTAAACTAATTCCTTATGATTTTAAGCCAAAAAGTTTGTATTAAAAAGTAGCTTGCTTAGTTTTAGTTAGTTTTAAAACATCCCTAGTGGAGTCACTTGTTGTGAGACTTCAGACTCTAGGCCGCCAGCATGCCTCAAGTTTCTAGCTCGAGGAAACCGACTGTAGGGGGTCAGATTATGCATGGCATCATCGATCAAATTTCTACTTTAGGTGAACCCCTTATAGGCCTATTGGGTTGTGTGTGAGTCGCCACTAAATTCATTAGAAAAATTAGTTATTTTTAAGGTAATTAAGGCTGCCTATATATCTTCTCACAATAGATTTTGAGATTGAATGCTTTGGACAGTGCCTATAAAGGTTGCCTAAGTATCTCCTTATAATAGATTTTGAGAAATGAAGTACATGATAATTTTTAGAGAGTCAGGTATATATACTTCTTATTGCAGAAATGTGATGCCATATGCATGCTCATTCAATAAGAACTATATGTAATACTTCTTAAACTAGTCGAGGTTGCTTGGATGACTGAATTCATTACTGTCGATGTCCATCAGAAGGACACCTTTGCCTGACATGATTTTCTAGATGATGAAAGGCCTACTTCAAGGAGGTCTGAATTTCCCTCGAGGGTTTATGTAAGCTATCTAATTTCTTTTAAGACAAGGTCACCTTCCTAAAGTTTATAGTCCTTAACTCTTTTATTAAAATGCCTTGCTAGTCTCAATTGGTAGTTCTGAGTCCGATGACTAGCTCTAACCTTTTCTTATCGATGAGGTTAAGTTGGTCATAATAGGCTTGTTGCTAGTCGAGTTCAATGATCTGTGCTTCTTGGAGGACTTTTGCCGATTATATTTCCAATTCTATTAGTAGGATTGCTTCCAATCCATATGCCAATAAGTACGGCATTACCTTAGTAGCTGACTTAAATGAAGTTCTATACCCAAAGAGGGCTTTTGGCAAGTGTAAGAGCTAGCCTTTGTGATTACCAATCATCCATGTAAACCTTGTAATTTGAAATTTTCATCCTGAGGGCTACCCCTAATGCCATAAGGGGAACTTCCCCTTTGACCCTCATTTTGTTCCCAAACCTTTAAGTCTATTTGAGAGTTGAGGCAATTAGTAATTCTGGAGGTGTAAAAATGAGGGCTCATAGTCATACACTAGAAACTCTAAACCATTTTAATTTTTCAATCCATCTTCTTTTATTAAAATCATTCACCATGCCCCAATGCTCCACCCACTTTGAAATTAATCACATAAGCCACTTATTTTTTAAGTAACTCATTTTAAGGGAAGTAGATGAGGTCTTAAAAGGACCTATATAACCTTTTTCTTTTTATCCATTTGAACTTTAGAAAATGGGGTCTATGTAATGACAATCTAATAAAATGGATTAGGGGATCATTCACAAACTTGACAAATCCATTAGGGATAGGTTGAATAACTAAGTGAAAACCTAAATGGATCATAATTAGGTGTTATAAGTTCGATTGTTCGAAATTAATTGTCTGATGTTGGAATTTGATTGTCCAACGTCAAAAATTTAAAATATAAATAACTTTAGTTTGACTATTTTCTTATATTTTTGTTTTATACATCATAACATAAGAACTTCTTATCCCTTCCTAAGAAATAGAAACTCAGTGTGCTAGTAAACTTTTATCTTTTGACTATCCTTGACTGCATTAGGGGGATGGAAAGGCATTCCATTTCAAGATGGCATTATATGCATTATTAAACCTATGAGAGGTACTTTGTCTCAATTGAGAAGGTAAATAAAATACCTTAGTTATGAGGACCCTATTAGGCCTAGCTCACCTCAATATGACCATATATAATGACCTTAGTCTTTGACTCTAGATCCACCCACCATAATAATAAATCCTTGCATCTTTAAAAAAAATCTTTTATAGCACACTATAACATCTTCATGCATACATCTTATGACCAAGAATCTCAAAAATGAACTTTCTTTTCTTTAATCTAGAGTCAATAATCTGATGGTTTGTTACCCATCCTTTTCCTAACACATTTTTCATCCTTGACTACTACCATTTCTCTTTCCAAAACTCGAAGCTTATGTCTTACCATGATTCCCTTAAAACCCTTGCCTAAGTTATGCACTAACTTAGTCCCACATCAACCTAATCCATCCATACCCAAAACAAAAATGCTAACCAAATTCCATATTCCTCACAATCAATTACCAAGCTAGAACCGACCTAGCCTCACCTTTGGATTAATCCAACTAAACCATCATCCTTCACTTTTGCTTAAAAACCAATATAGCCCTATATTGAACCAATACATAATTATCCAAAAACTTAACATCATATGTCTCAAGGATCAATTGAAATAAGTATCTTACCCAAACTAAAAATAAACCTAACCTTGAGTAAACACTCTTTAACCAACTACTTTTCTCACTTCAAACTTAACTCAAACCACAACTTAAACTAAAATCCATGATCCTTCTACCTTATAATCCTTTTTTACCACCATTACCCTAGCCATACACCATCATCATTGCACCAGTAATTCCTTTTCTCATATAAAATCTTATCATTTTTACTTTTGTTTTGAAGGTAACAATTGCCAATTAGGTTAACAAAGATTCTCTCACCACTTTTTTCACTTTCATCTTTAAGAAATAAGAGGAAAATATTCAAAATGCACTCACTATTGCTCTCAAAACTTAAGTAAATACTTTCATAAAGGACCTCAATGCTCAATCCATAAATTTCACCAATGTTCTCAATATTTAAAGGCAATTTATCCTCAATGAGGTTAGGAAGATGCTAACATTATCCTACCCTCTAACCAAACATCATCTAACTAAGTGGGTGGAACTTCCAGATCCAATGCCTTGGACTTGAACACACTCATTCCTTCTCCCACTGTAAACCAAAATGGAGACTTCTCTAGCATCCCTAAAACAAAAGTTCTTATATATAAGTTTTTGACTATAGAGAAAACCTAGTAAACAATCAAGAAGCATGAGGACATGATCAATGTCGAGTCCTTGACCATATTCTTAAGTACTTTCCACCTTTAAAATTGAAAATTCTAAAGATTGAAAAATTCAATGGCACTACATTCCTCAAGACTCACTTTTCTATGTGTCAAACCTTAGGCGAAGTTGCCATAAAATAGTTACTTAATTTCAATTCGTGTCGTAAGAAAACATAAGATGAGATTATAAAGCTTTTGTTAAGCAATATCATTACAACATTGAGGTAGATGTCACTCATCAAAACCTTGAAACAACCAAATGAGCACCAAAAGAATCCTTCATTGCATTCTATATAAGGAGGAGGAACAAGGCAATTAAAATGATGAATCATCCATTTAAGGAAGAGTAAGTTAATATCCTAATGAAAAATCTACTATGTCAATACCCAACCCACTTATGCACCTATTATCTCTCTACTTTTAAGGCTCTCATTGCCACCATTTCCAAAATTAAGGACTTGATCTAGTCTACATAAGTCAAAGATGAGTCCCCCAAGTAACATAAAAGAAATAATGACATGACTAACTTAACAAGTTTCACCACCCCTGGCTTTATCATTCAAAATAGTGATGAGCTAAATGCTATCCATACTTAACCTTTAAAACTAAAAAAGGGAGCCTTCTCTAATATAAGCATGCATTTAAGCGTCGTATGTAAAATAGCCCTGGATGCAAAACTCATATAACCATTAGACCCAAAGCCTCCTTAAACCCTTTTCCAAAGGTTTATAATGCTAATGAGCCATGTGACACCATTAAGAACCTGAGCATAAAACTGATGTATGTGGGGTCTTAAGGCATTAAATCAAAGATATGATTGATAACGAAGATATCATATTTGTCACTACAATGGTTGACACTATCACATTCACCAAGTGAGTCAACAAAGCAAGAAGGACACTAATCAAAGTCAATGCTTGAGTTTATTCAAGTCAAGTTGCTTGCGAGTCTATCAAGTTGTTTGCAAGTCTAAGAAATTTTTAATTAGTTAGGTTGGAATGATCTAAACTAATATATTCATGGATTTTAGGACTCAAAATCTATTCCACATTCTTGATATATCAAAACTTATGATATTCACTTAGTAACATCATTTGTTGAAGGATTAGTAAGGGCCAACAAACCATTTCACTAAGCGGGTAAAACTTTCAAATTAGGTCAGACCCTCTGCACCCACCAACGAGATTAATGTAAAGCCTCCAAGCTCGGGCCTATCAGTCCTTAGCCATCGTCACCATCATAGATCTTTGAAAAATTCTCTTTGAGTCGAGCATCCATAACATTTTAGGTCAAGTCATAATTTGGGTCGTTATAAAGTTTCAAGGAAATCAACAAAAGTGATTCTAGATTGGGAGTTCTATAGGTGTTTCTGGAGAGGTGTTATTTTAAGGGTTCATAGTCCATTATCTCCTTAACCTGGGCTTTCAAATCTGACTTAGATGGTCTCTCCACTTCCCCATCTAACCAGGCGTAGTCCTCTTCTTCAATATCTTCTCCTCTTATGATCCCACTTTGTCTCTTACTCTTAGATTCTCTACTTCATCTTAGGATTCCAACCCTCCTTTCATCCACTACTCCTTTCAATTCTGCCCCCTTTAAGGGTGACAAGTTGGGCCGGAGTGCCCTGGTAATGGCTAGTGTAGTGGTACAACTTTTTGAGTTATTTAATTACATCCAAGTACACCTAGTATAAAACTTGCATGATCATTGGATTATAAAGGTCTAGTAGGGGGACTTCATTAGCACCAGTACTGAATGGTGGCACATTCAAATTCAAAGCTACTATGCCCACCTGGATGTTATCGATCCCCATATTCAGCCTTGGATGAACATTAGCACCAAGATTTGGGGTTGGTTAGGGGCAAAACTAAGCTATTAAAGAGTTGTTTCAAGATTTTAGGGGAATAAATTCAAAGGTAAGTTTAAATTTAGGCTTGGGTTACGAGGGTTTTAGGGATTCATCTTAAAAGTAAGAACTAAACTCAAAAAGTGATATGATTTCATGAACATAACGGTGTGCCCACGCTCACAGTACCAAAACTTGATTTGTCTCCTTCTTTGTAGCTATCAAAGAACGATAAGTTCACAAGATCCTCTTTAAAGTGACTCTCTAATGCTTAACTCAGTACTTATTTAGAGAATATTGAATAATAATATATAAAAGAACAAGTGTCATTACCCTGTAATCCTAGTTTCAACATGGTATCTATAGTGCTGGATGGTAGAATCTTTATAGGAATCTGATTCTTCTAAATTAGAAAGGAAGGATAATATGTATCCTTTGGAGAAGCCTAATGAGATCCAAATTCCTAATTATCGAATTCAATCCTATCTTTTAGAAGGCGTAAAAGTTAAGTATGTCGTTGAACTCATAAGTCAATCTTGAGCCTACTCGTTTGAACTTGAGTGATTACCTCAAATGAGCTAGCTATTCTTAAGCCTTTATGTTAGAGCAAAAAGTGTTCCTCTAGTCAAATTTAACTAGTTCGTTTCGTGATATATAATCTCGAGAATGGTTCCAACTATTTTGGTCGACAGTCACATCACCTTGAGGCCATTTTGAGATGACCTCTTTAATTCTCCAATCATCATTTTTCTTTGCCAACGACCTTATCAGCATTTTCTTTTTAGTGTAAAGAAAAATAATATTTTTTTCTTAAAATTTAAAATAACATATTTAAACAACAAGAACAAGCACAAGGAAGACAAGTTAGGGAACAAAAAAAATTAAACAAGAAAGACAAAAAAGGTTGAATAAAAGTAAAGAATCAAGGAGTAATAATAATAATATTATGAAACAATGATAACGATAAAATAATTTTAAAAAAGGGGATACAGAGAGATTGTGTCATCTCCTTTTCTGTGACGCAATCATTTTGTTTATATTTAATATTATTCGATAATTCAATACTACTAGCATAGTACTCCTTGATATTACTATTACTATTATCTTTGACAAAAAAAATTAAAAAAAAAATAATAAGTATTATTATATGTAAAATTAAAATTTTACAAGATGATTAAATTTATATTTTTGTTTAAATTTAAAGAATAAATATATTAATTTTACGTGCTTTTCACAAAGATAAAATTTTAATAGCAAATCCAAAATTTTGAAAGGATTTAATAATTGAAAATTATCTTCATCAATATTTTTTAAGAAATAAAATTTTCCAAAGAATAAAATAAATAATTTTATAAATTTTTCTATGTAAAAGAAAATTTACTATGGTTTGAAATAGGAAGAGATAATAGGAAAAGCTACCAAGAGAAGCAAAACAAACAAGAAAAGAACCCAACTTAAAAGAATCGTAAGACGAAAAAGGAATACGAATAAAGTTATACCGACACTGGAATATGATGATCGTATAACTTGACTACCCATTGAAATTTACAAACAAATGGAAAAGAGGGACTTAAAGACTAATACTATAACCTAAAGGATGTGGTTTTGGTGTTGACAGTGACCAACATTGACAAATTCTCTGAATAAGAGTATGATAAATTATAATACTATATAAGTAGAAACGTTTACTAACGTACGTAACGTCAGCTTTATGCACAGTGTCTATAATATCCTATGGAAGAGGGTTTGGGTTCTTCCACGCTTGCTGAAGAGCAAACATCTAGCCATAATGACCCGACCCGTCGCCATGTCATACTATTGAAAGTTGCTTATATACTATGAATGAGCAAAAGATAACTATGGTGGCACCTTACGAATCTTGTACTAATGATTATTTTACTGCCCGATAGTGGCTTATATTTATTACTTACTTTATATTATTAACCTCTAATTATTGGTAAAAGCTTCTAATTGACGAAATGTAATAATAAGAAAAAAAAGGGAAAATTGATGGGTTCATATAAATACAAAAGCATAGAATTGCTAGTGTTCATGCACGAAAATTTGAGTAAATATATATTTCTATAAATATATGAAAGAGCGAGACTTTTAAGAGTTGATTAGTTGATGCTAAGCAAAAAATAAAAATAAAATAATAGTAAATCTAAATGGTTCTAAAAATTAAGGAACCCAAAAGAACGCTAATAAAACCATACATGTTGAAAAATCCATATGAACATAAAAATTAAAAAAAAAATCTATTTGAGGAAGGAATTGGAAAAATGAATGGAAATATGGACTAACTTGTTAAAATAAAACAAATTACATGATGACGATAAAAAAATCTATCTTAAGAAGTAATTGGTAAAAGGAATGTAAATATCAACTAACTAATCGAAATAAAAAAAAAAGTATGTGATGACGATAAAAATCCTCCAGAGAGAAACATAAATATTTATGAAAAATGCTTCATAAAAGTACTTCAATAAATTTTTACGAGTTATGCAAAATAAAATTCTAAGCTACGACAATCAAAGTCAGAAAAATGAAAACAAATATTATATGAAGTACTTGGTACCAAACTGTACCAAGGAGAAACTCACCAATGCAAGAAATGTGACTGAAATCATCAATGTAAGAAAACTTTAGGATTTCAATCTACATGAGGGGATGGTAAGAAGCATAAATATTTCAAAGCGTGAATTATTGCATATGTATAAATATATGAGTAAACCTTGGATAAATCTCTCCAATACAACAAAATTAATAAATAAATGCCAAAGAGTTAAAGAATTCCTTGATCCGAACATGTTATAAAAATTGTTTATACCTCTAGATTCTTGATAACAATCAAAAGAATCGATTTCTTAATAGAGATTAAAGAGTTAACTATTGTTCATGAACCCACTGAATTTAATGCTCAATAAGGTTTACTCTATTACTATTTTTCTATAATGCCTCATTGAGTCATAGACTCACCCAATTTTATTGGGACCTACTTTCCCAAGCGGAAGAAAAGACAGACGCTCAAAAGACTAAGAACTTGAAAAAGGGTCGAGCTAAGGTAAGGAAGGTCATGATTATATTAGATAGATGTCCATAGTTGAGAAATATATTAAATTAGTATGTTGATATTCTATGAGTTCAAAAGTAAAATTGTAATGAGATATTTGGACACTAGGCAACCTTGTAGAGGTGAGTCCATTGTTCTTATTAAATTAAAATACATGGATAGTATCAGACAACTAGATGAATGATTAGGGTTCTACTTGTTTCAGATGTCAAGTACACACCCTAAGCCCTAGGACTATCATATCTGTTGGAAATGGGATGTGACAGTTTATGTATTACTAGAACTAATCTCGAAGGAGCTGTGAGTGACTACAATTTGAATGGAGATTGACACATGCCTTGGGTTCTCTCTATTGTGTTTCCTAATTTGTTAGCTGAAGTACGATCCCCGAAGGGACTTGTGAACCAACTAGACTGATGCATCTTTACTAAAAATTCATGATTTTCTGGTTACTTCTAAAGCGCTCTATAGTGCTTGGCGCATTTCCAAACCTGAGGACAAGGATATGAAGTTACTTTAAGGTCATTTTATTCTACCTTCCTGCTTTATCACTTGCTGGAAAGCGATTATGAGGAAGCTGGCCATTGAAACAGAGCTAGTTAAGTGAGGATTCTTCCTCTCCTATGTTTTTCATTTTTGTTATGCAATCTCAGAAACGATTAATCATATTTTTAATGAGTGCAAGTTTGCGCAATTAGTTTGGCAGGCCCATTCTTCTCTTTTCGGGCAGCAACTAAAATTTCATAATGGTCTGCGAATGTTCTTGTTGTAAGCTTTCAAGGTTCCTTTTGGCTCGCAAGTTCAGGCCTTATGGAAAACTATAGTCTTAATGCCTATTTTGGCTTATATGGCGGTTTAGAAATGTAATAATTTTTTTATAGTAAGGAGCCTAATCATCACCCTTTATTATCTCTGTTGTGGAAGTCTTTAATGGATTGCATTTTTTTTGCGTTGGATTCACCTAAAATTTAACCTGTGAGCTTCATGTTCTTAGAGAGCTACATATTTCAAAGATTCCTCCAAAGACACAATGTATCATATCAATTCAATGGCAATATCCATCTCCATCTTGGCTTAAAGTCAATATGAATGGTTCTTTTGCGAATAATGCTTCTGACGCGGGTGGTATGTACCAAAATTGTAAAGGGTATGCTTTGGGTTGTTTTGCCTTTTCTACAAGATCTTCTCTTGCTTTTAAGGATGAACTTAGAGGTATTATTTATGCAATTAAGAAAACTTACTTCAATGGTTGGCGTCAGCTGTTAATTGAGAATAATTCCATGTACAATATCAATCTGCTCTGAACTAAAGCCTTAACAGTTCCTTAGAATCTTATAGTAGATTGGTTAGAGACTATGCATTTCATATCTAATATGATTGTTGTTTACCCTCATATATATATATAGGGAGGAAAATGGTATTGCAGATGCTCTTGCAAATTTAGGTCGCAGTGGCTCTAAGGAACTTTGGCGGACCACCATAGCTCCTTTTTGTGCTTTAATGCTTTATGATGATATTAGCAAAAATGAATCTTTTAGATTTATGTATTAACTTGCCTAGTTTTTGTTTCGTTTGTATTAACTGTTTTTTTTAATTTAATAATATTGGTCTCTCTCAAAAATGGAAAGGTCATTGAGTATCAATATAGTTGGGATGCTTAGGTGCGATTGTTGATTTCTGAGAGCTAGCTTTTATGAAAAAAAATGATATTTATAATTTATAATTTTTTCTATTTTACCTATTTTTATAATCAAATTTATATTCTATGAAATTAGGAATTTATACTATTTCATTCGAAACTTAATGGTTATGGACAAAATCTTATAATATAAGATAAGATCAACAAAACTTAAATTATTGTCTATCTTCTTTTAAAATTTTGTTACGTATAATTAGCTTTTTAAAATCAAATTATTTTAGATTTTTTTAAATTTAACTTTGTGGATAAATGTTTTGTCTATTTTGTTAAATTTTTTTAATGTTTTGTAACCATAAACACTATACCACTGGTATTCAAATTCTAATACTCCTTTGAATTTTGAAAAATTATTAACCATATATTTTTAAGTTTACTAGTTTTTTTAAAGAACGTGCTTTACACGTTACTAAAATTTCTCTTTATATATATAATGTATAATTATTTAGTATTTTAAAATTTTGAGTGTAAAAACTTAGATTATATTATATTATAGAGTAATATATATTTAATAGAATTCAAATTTCTATTTCTATTTTTTTCTATTTATATATTTTTATTTTTATCTAGATATCTAAATTAATTTTATTACAATTGATTCTATATATATTCAATAACTATGAAAATGGAAGTAGTAAATTATTTAAAAATATTTTAATTTCTAATTATTAAAAGCACTTAACAAAGAAATTATATTAAAAAAAATTTGATTACAATGGTTTATTATATAATAAAAATCTAACCAATACTTTTATAATAATATTAAGATTATTAATTTTTTTGAAAATAATCTTATTAATTTTATTATATATATATCATAATAATAGAGCACATACTAACCCAGTCGATGACTACTCAATACATCGGGACCTAAGTGCTCAAAATGTTTAGGAATAATAAAATCAGAATTAACAAAAAATTATGATCAAGCATCTAAACTTCAATTTAGAGCACCTGATTTGCGAAAATAATAATCTATGTTACAAAAGTCTATTGAAAAACTAATTATATTAAAGCTATAAAATATCAAATATGCATGTATATGAGTTAAAATAATCATTAAAAAAACTATATCGTAAGCGAGATAATAAATATATGAGTTACAAATTACAAAGAAAAACATATAAATCTAACCTTCGTATAGACTAAAATTAATCTCTTTAATAATATTTTCTCTTCATTTACTGTTTGTATATATATATATATATATATATATATAGAGAGAGAGAGAGAGAGAGAGAGAGAGAGGAGGGGGGAGAACAATTTAATAGAATTCAAATATGAGAATGTAATATATATATATTTAATAGAACTGAAATTCTTATTTATATTTTTATTCATAATCTAATAATAATTAACATATAAATTTATTAGAATTCAAATAGGAGAATGTAATATATTTAATAAAATTTTTATTTTTATTTTTTTAAATTTATATATGTTAATTCCTAATCTATTTTTTAAATTTATATATGTTAATTCCTAATCTAATAAAAATTTTGTTTAATAAAAAGATTCCCAATAATAATACAATTATTCTAATAGTACTTTTGTGTTGTATAATCTACGTGGAATCAATACTTAATATATAAATCCGAAAATGAGCAATAATCACTATTTAATATACACATTTTAATATTTATATAGTTCACTTTGAAACATGTACATTTTCTTCATATAATTAGAAAGTCAAGTTATATAAGAACAATGTTTGTGGCTTTTCTTTTCCTATTCAATTGTGTATATGGCTCTTTTTTTGCAATCATGTTCTTATAAAATCCTTTTTTAATAATGTATTTAATATTTAATTAATAATTATTTATTTTAATTAAATTATAATTACCTTATTAATCCCAAATTAGAAGAAAATAGGAGCGCAATATCATATTTTTGCCGATCCTTCTATTTCAGCCACAATTTTATATTTTATGATTTAGAATAATAATGTTCAATTTATTCCTAAATAAATATTCAACTCAACTCAATTCAACAAAATCTTAAAATCAAATTAATTGGGATCGGCTATATAGATTCATTTTCTCCACTCGGGGCGATCGTGAACCATATTATTAGAAATGTTTAAAAACTTAAGATCATGTTGAATGACTCTACTCTAAGTTAGCTTATGTCTATCCCTCCCTTTTTTACTCCTAAATAAATACATTGTTAAAAAATTAATGAGGACATTTAAGTAATTGTGTTTGTCCCTTCCATATATATATATATGAGGGTAAACAACAATCATATATATATAAAGTTCAATGAATTAACATTTTTGCCTCGAATTAAATGAATTAATTTGATTTTTTTGAAAATAATTAATTCAATTGAATATTGGAGTTAAATAGACCAAATTGCATGTTAAATGAATTAAGTTAATTCTATTCATAAATAGCTGTTGGGTTAAAGTTTAGGAGGAACTTGAACCATATTCCTTGATTAAATTTGGTGAAACGTATGTTTAAAAAAAAAAGCAGAAACATAAGAGAAACATATCAAAATTTTCATTTGGGACAAACCTTACTAAATTGCTCGGCGTGGCACATGATTTCGGCCACATTACTTTGCATAGAAAAATATTCCAATTTTGAATTATTTAGGAGTAAATCATGCATTTTGTTGTCAATTTAAGCTTGTTTTGCATACATATAGGTTATATTAGGTTTGTTTTACTTGTTTTTAGTTCTATGACGAAGGTTGTTTGAGTTTTGTAGTTAAATAAGCTTTAAATGGATCAAATATAGAAAGGAAAGCAAGTAAGAGTTAAGGAACCTAGCTAGGAGTGAATAAAGTCGAGTAGAACAGCCTAAAACCCTTGTAGCATAGCGCCACACAACTGAAAGCTTCCTTTGTGTCAAGAGTTACGGCATCTCACAACAAGGTCATGATACTAAGAGAGATATGCCTAATCTGCTGTTGCGTCTATCAAAAAGTTATGGTGCCTATCAAAAATCTTTTCTCTCTTTTATTTCTTTCTTTCTTTTCAATTTCATTCTTTTATGAATTTTGTTATGGATCTTGAACAATTAAACATTATTGGTTTCGTTAATTTCACGATTGGCTAAATTCTTTATTCTGGAGTTTGGGATGTAATTGATTTAGTTTCTCTATTTTTTTAATATTTTAATTGATTTGCTTCTTTATAATTGAATTGTATCAATTGATTTAGAGCTTAATGCTCGAAACTATCTGGTAAATAGTTTCTTGATTGAAGAAATTAGGTTAACAAATGAATGTTGAGAATTGGTTTTCAAACTTTGAATCAATTGACATAAGAAATATATTAGTTAAAGATAAATATACTCTTGTGAGCCATTATACATTAAATTTACAATATTTAATATATTAACTCTATTTTCCTAATATCAAAAAACTAGAATTAGTAGTAGAATGGATGTCAGTAATTTGTCTTGAGAAATAACTTCAAATTTAAAAAATTAGATCTTGAGTTATATTACAAAGTGACAAATCTTAATGATCATATAATGAACATTGATAGCTAATCAAGGAACCCCAACCTAGGTTTTCATTATTCTAGGTTTGAATTTTGCAATTTCTTTATTTTTGCCTTTTAAGTTTTAAATTTCATTTGAATTTGATTGTTTGAATAATAGAGAAAAATTAGTGAAATTTGCACTTACCACTCCTTACTTGAGGACTGACACTCACTCACTTGCTCTTTATTACTTGTGCACAATCTGTACACTTATAAAAAATGAACATCAAGTTTTTGGCAATAATATCATATATAATTTCAACCCTCTCTTTACGTCACATGCAATAAACTTCAGTTAATCATAGAGTAAACTATCTAGGTTTTGATTGCCATTCAAATGGGATACATATGCATTTTGAGAGCAACATTCTAGAAATCAAACCCATCTTCAGCACACACACACACCCATTCTTCTTACATAAATATCACATGCATTCATGAATATCATCCTTTCATGCACATTCGATCTAGATCATAAAATCGTTAAATCATCTAAGCGGTTAAAAACATGTGATCCTTAAGTAAAAACCTAAGCACTCAATGTGCTAATCATGTATAAACATTATAAAATATTAATACATAACTATTTAAATACATTGATGCATCACTAATCCCATCCATAAATCCACATACGTGATCAAATACATCTTATAATGCCTATTATGAAGTCAATATAAGATGGAATCATAATCATAAGACCATTTTAAAATCAAAATAGTTTAAGAGAGGCAAATTTTAGTTATTTAGCACTAATGACATAAACTCTGAACCGGTTTTGGTCATTCTTTGATCAATGTCTTATTGATGGGCTAAACTGCTAACTTTTTAAATTAGTGCATTAGAGTCAATTAAGGTTTTTTCCTTAGTTTTCCTTAATAAATTAAAGTGGTGACTCCCAAAATATTTTTTCATCAAAATGGTTTTAGAGTTTTCCAAATATAATTTGAGAAATCATCCTCTAACTCTAAATTTGAGGCTTTAATTCACCATAATACAAAATCCATTTCCTATGGTTTGTAGATTTAGGGACCTTAGATGAGTGCTCATAGGTCAAAATTCCTCAAAGCTATATTTTCAAAAATCCATCTTCCATATATTAAAATTATGCACCAAGCTTGAGTGGTCCACATGCTGTGAAACATCCACAATATGAGATACTCATTTTCTATTTGACTCATCCTTAGGGAACTATATGGGGTTTCAAAAGGACTTGTATTCCATTTTCCCTTTCGTTCTTAAAAAAATGGGATGCATATTAACTTCCTCTGATAAAAAGGAAGGGACTCGGTCAAAAGTAAACAAAAATAGTATGATGATATTCAATAAAGAAAGAAATTATAGAAATTAGATTTGATTATATGGTACTACATAATTAAAAAAATATCTAACCTACATAATAATTGAGTTAGGTTATAAGAATAGATAAGAATTATAGATTATAAATAGTTTACCTTTATCACACATGTGAATGCACATTTTCATATGACAATAATTATAATAAATAATAATGATAACAATAATAATATTACATCATAAAAGTATGAACCCTCATATTAGCACCTTCTCTAAAATACCTATAAAACTTTTGATATTGAGCCCAAATTTTTCTATATATTAGTTTCTAAAGCCATTCTAATCCATTTACAACACCAAAAATTATCCTGACACTATCTGAGGCCACATTGAGGCAAAATGGAGGATTATGAATCACACCATGCAAAAGTAAATTGGTTGGGGAGGAGTATAGTCATGAGTATTGACCAACCTTCAGAGGCAAAGGGATCAATCTATATGCCAAATGGTTCATAATATAATTTTTTAGATTATTTTGAGCTTATTTAAATAATGATTGGGTCATTAAATCGGATTGCGAGACATCCGAAAATCGCCCCACACTAGATTTATCTTAGAAATTGTAACTTTAAATCATCATAGACCATGTCTTGGCATTGTAAAATTAGATGGTTCACTATTGAAATATTTCGAGCCAAAACTAACTTATTTCGGCTCAATAAAACTTATCGATTCTGAAAACCCTACCCCTAAAACTATTAAGAAAAATATGAAAATAGATACCATTAGGTTACACTCATAATAATGATTCCAGTGATACTAAGAAAGTTGAAATCGATTTCAAAAAAGCTTATAAAACATCGACATAAGTTACACGCACTTCAAGATAAAATATGCACATTTGTGATCCACCTCCTTTAGTTAGGATTTCTAGAGAGGTTTCTTCTACATCCAATTCTTTATATCTCTTAAAAGATAGCCCCCTTTCTTAGTTTATACTAATTGAGGGTAAAAAGTGATTAAATTATTCAACGATTTATTTTGCCTGATTAAGTTAATCATTGATATTTTTCTCTCTTAAATATTTACTTTTACACTGCATTTCTCATATTTAAAAACTTTTCCTTGTAATTTTAAATTTCTTATATTGCATCCTTTTTATTAAGTTGTATAATTAAATTCACAATTGCCTTTAATGGGATCTTCTCATGAATTTAATTATACAAAATTAATCTAAGCACATTTAAATTTTCTGGTCAAAGCATCATATTTATGTAGCAGTGTGTGAGGCCCCGTTCGAAGCTCGTAAGATTTTCTAGTGTGCCTTTGAGTTTATGGCTCAATGAAACCAACCACAAAGGGTCAGATTGCACATGTCATTGCGGTGGTGGAAAGTCCCACATTTTGTACACCCCATATGTGTCCATTTTTGTACACTATATGTGATGTGTTTAGAGTCGCTAGCCAATCTATAAGAAAACAACTTTTCCTTAGATTATTAAGAAACCTTTTGCAAAATTCCAATTTAGAAAATGATTTTAGCCAATTATTTTGAAAAGACTAGCCCTCGAACTATAGTTGGGTTCAGGGATTTGTGATTTGATAAAAACATTTTATTTAGAAAAAGATTTTTCCAATTTACTAAATAGTTTGGCTTAAGAAAATACGGTTTTAGATCAGCATGGATAGATAAAGCATGTCAATCGGGATGCATGTACAGACTATCAGATGCATGTCAGGGAATGTAATGAAAAGCGATAAAAGCTGAAAATGTAAATATGGGTCCTTCCTCTAGCACATTTCAGATTCTAGGGAAGGCACACTTCCCTAAAGAAAGTGAATAAATTTAATTACATCACAAAATGGTAGATAATCAAGGGATCCCCTCTCCAGTTCGCAGATCTGGGAGAGGCACACATTCCCCAATACAAATCCATATTTTAAACAATGATAATACAAACCATTACAATAATGCATTAAATTGATAGATAATAATAACAAAAGAAATAATAAAATAAAGAAAATGTATTTTTAGAGTTGAAGCCAATAGAAGGCTTGCCGTCATATCCCGTTGAATGTGAATCAAACCCCACGTCATTCTCCCTTCTCGTAAAGGGTGAGGTTCTTTTGATAAACAAGTGGGTGGTTTTGTTGGTTCAGAAGCTAATTCATTTTATTTGATAAAAATAATTAACCAGATAGGTTGTTAGTCTATTTAACATTTTAATTAATGAAAAAGGATTATGGTAATTATGATTGACTAAATTCTTTTAAGGGCTTTAATTTGATTAATTAAGAAAAATGGAATTTTGATAAGAAAAATTCCGTATTTCAGATTAAAGGGCTTAAATAAGAATAAAAAGGATTAGAAATATTATACCATATTACCTTTTGCTTGCGGGATTTTTAACATGGTGGGTCGGACAACTTGATGAAC
>CAOJBK011565827.1:0-17684 GCA_948294925.1 Codiaeum variegatum
ACCATGGTTTTTTCTCGACTTGTATGTTCATGCAATGAGCCTAAATACTCGGTTGGCACTTGATACTTATTGAAATAGGATGGATAATGAATCCATCACGTATTTCTATCAAAGAAGTAAAAGTGGCCAATGCATTGGTGAATCTATTATGAGTTCTTAGGAGGTAATGGAATGATAAATTGTTAAAAGTGTTGGCCAAATCCTCGAGGCACTTATGGTAAGGAATCAATCACTCCTCTATAATTTTCCATTTACTTAAAGCTTGTGAGACGATGTCATTGTACACTTCTAAGTTCCTGATGCCAATTTAGAGAGCTGATTCTTGTTCAGACACACATACTTTGTACTCAAGTTCATTCTTAGTAACCTCAAAATCCATTTCGATTGCTAGAGGTAAGCTCTCACCGGTAGGTGTAAGGAACACCACACCAGACCGACACCATAACCTTTGTTATTTGCAGCTCCATCAAAATATAATTTCCATGTTTCAGTTTGTAGGAATAGGATATCTTCATCATGAAATTCAAGATCTTTGATGGACTTTCTCTAAATGTACTTGAGGTCATAGGCTGCCAGGAGTGCCATCCATCTAGCCATTTTGCTGTCTAAGACAGGCTTTTGAATAAGGTATTTGAGTAGACTCTGATCAATGAGGACATGTGTTATGTATGCCCCTAGATAATGCCTGAACTTATGACTAAACCATACCAGAGCTAGGAAGAGCTTTTTGATGTACTTGTACTTGAGTTCATGCGTTAGTATTCTCTTACTCAAGTAGTAGATAGCATTCTCTTTATGTGAATCTAATGCTTTTTAGGCTAGCATTGGTCCCATGGCTTCTTCAGTGACAGTCAAGTAGAGTAGTATAGGTTGACTAAGCCTAGGAGGCTGTAGGATTGGCAGACTTAGAAGATATTATTTGATTTGTTCAAAAGCTTTTTGACATTCCTCATTCCACTATTTTGGAGGAATTATTCTTGAGTAAGTTGAATACCGATCCAAAAGTGTCTGCTAACTGTTAGATGAACAGACTGATGTATTATAGGTGGCTAAGAAAGCCTCTTATCTCCTTTTTAGTTTTAGGATGTGGCACGTAAAGGATGGCTTTAGACTTGGCTTGATCCACTTCCATGGCTTTCTTTCTAACCATATAGCCAAAGAAGACTCCAGATTAAGCTCCAAGTATTCATATGTTAGGATTTAGTTTGAGGTTGTACTATTAAAGTTTAAAGAACAACTTCTCTAGTGCTTGCAGATGCAGTTCAGGGGTAGCACTTTTAATGACTTCATTGACATATACTTCCACTTCTTTGTGCATTAAGTCATGGAAAATAATAGTAGCCATTCTCTAGTAAGTGTCTCTGGCATTCTTCAGTCTGAACAACATTACTCTAGAGTAGTAGGTGCCTGATTCTATAATGAAAGATGTTTTCTCCATGTCTGGAGGGTGAACTGGGATCTGATTGTACCCTACGGCCAGATCAGTTAAGGAAACCATTTCTGAACCGACAAGTGCGTCGACTAAGAGGTCTTTTTAGGGTAGTGGAAAATTGTCCTTAGAGTAAGCCTTGCTCAGATATCGATAATCCACGAATATTTTAACCTTACAATCCTTCTTTCATACTAGGACAATGTTAGCTAACTAAGATGGATACTTGATCAGTTTAATGAATCTATGAGAGAGTTTTTTGGCGACCTCTTCCTTAATAGGGATAGACCAGGTAGGCTTCATAGGTCTGAGCTTTTACTTAACAAGCTTACAGTCTGGGTAGGTTGGAATCTTATGGACGATGAAGCTTGGATCCAGTCCGGTCATGTCACTGGGCTTCCAGGCGAAGTATTCTTTAAACCTTCTGATTACAGACTTAGTGTCCTATTTGTTCGAGCATGCAGATGCAATGTATGTGTTTTTAGGAGTCATAAGTACAAGTTTTTATGGGTTCTTTAACTGAATCTTTTATTTCGTTATTATTTTATTCCCTTTTTCTTGTTTAAGGTGGAATTCATCAATTGGAACATCAAAAGAAAACAAAGAGATGGGCTCATAGCAAGAAAATTTGGAAGTTTTATTGATGGAAGTTATAGAGAGGACCATGGTTACATCATACTCATAGTTAAAACCCGATGTACCTTTTACATCATCATTTGACTTAGAAGAAGAGGACTCATAACTAATACTTAACTCAGACTTAAATTTAGAACTGGTCTCAAACTGGAGCTCTGATTTAGATTCAGCAGCTTCTAAAAGAGTTCCATCAAAATGCCAATTCTTCAGCTTTCCATTGGCAGGCTTGATGAGAGTGGAGAGGTCTGATTTCTCCTCGTCATTAGTGAGAAAAGCTATGCGGCCAAAGAGGCTTGCTTCTATGTTCTCCTCAAAGTCATTGTCCAATATATATATGAGCTGGTGATCTTCAACAGTCAGTTTCACATTAGAAAATAGCTCAAATCTAGGGATTTTAACGCCAGTCACAGGGCAAATCCAAGGTTCAGGGAAAGCACAATAAGGAACTATCTCACCCACTTTGATAAAATACCCATTCAAAGTTCTAAAATAGGGCCTCAGGAAGATGTCAACTTCACACCCTTTTTTAGTGATCACAAACCTTTAGCTTTGTCTTCCTCAATTACATCGTCAGCAGGTTCATAGCCTAAGCCAAATACAGTGGAAAATTTGATCTCATTGAAGGAGTTCAAGCCCATACTAGGAAAATAGGAAATATGTTTCATAATATTTCCAATCACCAGATAGCAATACGGATCAAAATTCAAGGTAAAAGGATCTTTCATATTTTCTGTAGTGTGAATGAACAAAATGAACGAAAATCCAGATAAAGGATATGTGGATGACTCAAGTTTTATTTCTAGAATAGGAACAGTGTTTGAGACTTCAAATTTTCCAGACAGATCATCCTTGATAGTAACAATGCCATTCTTTAATGTGAATTTACCCTCTGGTGCAAGTTTATGGAACAAATTTGGCTTGATAAATCCAAGGCCTACCCAGAAGTAGGTTGAAGCAAGATGGTATATCCATGACCTGAAATGGTACTTTGATGGTGGTTGGGCCCATGTGATAGTTAGACTTACCACTTCCAGAAATTCTCTTTTAGAATTATCATAAGCCTACGCAATTTGATCAGAAGAGATAAAATTCGTAGCACTTAACCCTAGGTAGCTTGCAACTTTTAGAGGGTAGACATTTAATGTAGACCCATTCTCAACTAAAGTCATGGGGACAGTCTTCTTCCTTATGATGGTAGTAATGTATAAAGCATCATTATGTGGACCTCCAGGCGGGATCTTATTGTCAAAGAAAGATATGGATATTCCTTTTGTGGAACTGGTGATTAATGTAACTAAAGTCTTGCGAGAGATGTCAAAATATGTCTAAGTTTGGCTTAATTCCTTGTAAAGAGCTTATCAATAAGGATAGGAAGACATGACCAAATTTTAGATGGAGATGTTAGCTTGATTCTTCTTTCACTATTTCAGTATGGGAACCTCTTTAGGTTCAAGAGTCCCTTTATTTTCAACCACTGGTTGGCTCGAAGATGAGGCAATAGATGAAGGTTGATTTATGTGACCACTTATAGTTATGGCATCTATTTCTTCACCGAAGTTCCTTAAGTCGATAATAACATAGAAGTAGTCATTGTGAATTTACTTCCCTAAGGATGTTTGGCCATTAGAGGTGAGCAATGTGGGGAGAGTGACTTCTCTAAGGAAGATTGGTCATCTCTAGTGTAGAGGTAATTGCTCTGAAGTATAATATCAGTGATGAGGTGTGTTTAATCACCTTCCTTAAATTCATTCAGTATAGAATTCACATTATGCTCAGAAAGGGGATTCATGTCGATATTCACAGTTAAAAGCAGCATTTAGTCGGCATCAATGAGATCTTGGATCTTGTGACGAAGGGCTTTACAATCATCAGTTTTGTATCTCAGCCCTTGGTGGTAATCACAGCTCTCATTCATATTAAAATTCTTCGGTAATGTGTTTGGAATTGGTTTGGGCTCCAATGTTTTAAAAGTTCACTTCTTTATATAATGTCTTAGGAGATAGCTCAGTGTTAATCCCCTCTGCTTGGTGAATTCCCTCAGTTGTATTTGGAGTGGCTTGCGGGATGAGATTACATTAAATCTGCCCTCTTTCATAGTACTATTTATTTTCTTAAAGTGGGAGGACAAGGTCTGGCCTTCATCCTTGATGAGACCAGAGTCAATCCCATCTTCAAGGCGAGTGACAATAAAGACTAAGGCTTTAAAGTCAGGGAAATAATGTTTTATCATTCTATCTCAAAACACAGGTAATAAGTTCTAAATAATTGTATAAATTTATTCTGGATTAGTGGGTCTATTTACCATCTAGGAGGCCTTCTCATTCCATCTAGAAATAAATGTAGATAATGTTTCTTTTGGTTGTTATTTTGTTGTTTCAAGGTCCCTTATTTTGATATCAACTTTTTTATTATAAGAGTATTTTTTACAAACTTAGTAGATATAGATTCATGGGTCTGTTTCTTAGAATCTTCTAATAGTACAGACCAAGTTAGCGCCACACCAGTAAGCGACTATTGGAAGAGCTGAGAAAGGAGCTCACCTTTCAATCCCAATGGATGTAGTGTTCCATCATAAATTCTTAAGTGAGTTTCTGGGTAGGAAATTCCTTTAAACTTCTTAAAGTGTGGCATTTGCAACTTGGGTAGAAGCCTTACCTTGGGGAAGGGGCTCAGTGCCTTCACATCCAAGACCTTTTCTTTCTTCTTCAGGGCTTGCAGAGGCTTCTCCATTTCCTCATATTTTTCAACCATAGTTTTGAGTGGATGGTCTTCAACCTCTTTTGGGAAAGGATCCATAAAAAATTAGTTGGAGTGGTGGTCTCATGGTCGGATTATGGGTTCAGGACAATGACTTCATCCATAATGGATTCTTTCCCAAAATTAGGGGAGGAATCATGGTTAAGAGGTTGAATCCTAACTTGTGTCAGCATGGCTTGAACCTCACCCATAATGGCTTGCTATTGGCTTTACAACATAGCAGTGAGGGTTTCCTATTGAGTATTCATAGCTTCTTCTTACCTCTGTATGATTGCATTGAGTATGCCAGAAATGTCAGTAGATGCAAGTAGAATAGGTGGAGGAGCAGGAGTACCGGTGTCAGTAGGAGCAATGGTATCAGCAATAAGTGGAATATCTCTGTTGTTTGATATGGTGACCTTTGGAAAGGAAAAAGGAATTGAGTATTAGCTCTTTTGAAAGATAGGGTAAAGTCAGTAGCAGGCAAGTAATTTGTAAGAAAAGGTAAGTGTTTAAGAAAAGGTTTAGTTTTTATCTGGAAAAGTGTACTTTGTCCAACTTCAGTATTTTGGATGTAGTGATGCATGTTTGCATTAGTAAAAGGTTTCATAATATTGGAGTTATAACAGTACATAGGAGCTACACTAATCATTACATGATAGCTTGTGTTTTAATGGTTCCCCAATAGCTGGAGGTAAGACTAACCTAACCACATGTGAACCGAAGAGGCTCGCGTAGGTCGAATGGTTATATGTTCCTCATTATTCCAACTGGAAGGATCATCTAGTGCACCCTGGAGTTAGATGATTTCACTATCGGTAAAGCAGACTTAAGGAATGAAGCTCACTCGATGCTACTCTCTATCCAAGTTTTTCTAGTATAAAAGACCATAGTAAATGATGCATGAAACTTACTTTTTCATGATCTCGAGCTAAAATGTTGTTTTTAGAAAATAATCCTCTTAGTTTTTTGTCAGTTTTACCAATTGTCCCCAGTGGAGTTGTTAGTTGTGAGGCCTCGCCCGAATGGCCCGCGAGATTTCCCCGAGATACGTGCCCGTGGGGGTTGCGGCCCAGAGTACACCTTACAGATTGCGCCTCTGGCATTACGGATTGTGATCGAGTTCCCACATTTGTCCATCCATGTGTGCTTGTTGGCATGCATGTGGTGTGTGAAGTGTTTAGAGTCGCCACCTAATCTATAAGAAAATCAGTTTTTCTCAGGTGATTAAGAAACCTTTTGAAAATAACTCAATTTTTGAAAAAATTATGTTTTCTACTCTTATTAGAAAGGCTATTCTTTCTAGTACCCAAGGGGGTTCAGGAATTCATGATCTAAAAATATTTTATAAAAAATAGTTTTCGTACCATTTTTTAAAGAGAACTTTTAACTCGACAAAATCATGACATTTTAGTTAAAATAAAATTTTTGTTTATGCATGAACAAGATATATATTATGGATGCATAAACATATGACTATGTAAATGACAAACGCATAAAGCAGCAAATACAAGGATTTGACCAAGGGTCCTTACTCTATCCCACTTCAGATTTTAAAGAAGGCACAACACCCCAACTAAAAGCAGTAAATTATAGTTCAAAACCAATCACAATCTGGGGATCTCCCCTCTAGTGTTATGATCTAGGAGGAGCACATATTCCCCAAAATCATACACAAAGCAACAATATCAATATAAAATAATTGCATATAGACGAATCTAACAAAATATGAAAAAATAACAAAATAATGAAATAAACAATAAGGAAAATAAAGATAAAGGAAATTTTGGAGTTGAAGTCATGAATGGCTTGCCGATGTATCCCGTTGAATGGGAATCAAACCCCATGTTGTTCTCCCTTTTTGCGAAGGGTGGGGAGTTTTTTGGCAACAGTGGGTGATTTTGTGCTCAGTAGCTTATTGATTTTAATTTAATAAAAATAATTAACTATTAGGCTATTAATTATTTCTGAACTTTGATTAATGTAAAGTGATTTCTGAATGTATTTTACCTAAGTCACTTTTATTTGAATTTAATTATGAAAATTGAATTTTCATAAAATTGCCTTAAATCATCATTAAAGGGCTTAAATACACATTGTGATATAATTCTGGATAAAACGGCTTAAAGAATCTGATACCCCGATTCCATTTGCTTTGTGGGATTTTGGAATTGACGGATCAGAGGGCTTGAGAAATCTGGAATGAGTCTATGTTGTGTTCGGGGAGGATTGAAGTTTGAGTGTCTGAACCAAAATGGACTAAATTGATTATTCAGACTGATTGGAACTGATGTCTCTGTATTACCAAACTAAAACCTTGAACTGAATAATCTAAAATTATAGTATTTTTGGATCGTTTTGTGTTTAGGAGGCTCAGAAAAGTGTTTTATGAGGCTCTGTGTATGGGAAAATTGCATAAGAATTTGTGAAAAAAGCTCAAGAATATAATTTGAGCCCAAGTATATTCTAAAATGTTGAATTTATAAGGAATCGTGCTAAAAACCATAATTTTGGGGGCACGTGCGCAACACGCAAAATGCATGTGTGTGGGCCTTTATGTATGCGTAAGGTCATTTGTGCATGCACAAGGCTACTTATACATGCATGACTGCTTATGAACGTGCATTTTTAGCCTAGGTTTCTGGGCTTAATTTTCTGTGTCTTATTCATTTTGATTCTATTCAATTTTTTTAGTTTTCTAGGTCCATTTGACGTCCGATTTGAGCACGACCCTGAGAAAAATTTAAACAACTTATCCTCCTCTGACATGTTCTTCATGTCCAGCATCAAAGAGCTAAACTCCTTGACATATTCTCACACAGAACCCATGTTCTTTAACTTCTTGAGCGCTTCTCTTGCAACCCATGCCGCAATGTGGTTTTAAGTCTATTATCAACCTTTCATGCCATGATCAACACATTACATCAATATATAGCTCTTATATACTAGCATGTGTTGAAAAAAATCAATCCATGCTACTGAACTAGCATATGTCTATATGGTATCTTTCAATATTGTCATATGGACATGTCCATACAAACATATTGAAGAACCACCATACGGACGTATGCTAGTACAGAGGGCTTGGGAACGTTTAGGCCAGTTGCATATGGTCATATGGAGGAAACCCATACACCTATATGCTAGCTTAGGAAAACTAGTTTTACACATAAATTGGGTTACTCTGATACCACCTGAAGGAATTACTGAGTCATGCAGCGGAAGCAAAAAATCGAATAGAAGTTCGTATTTTTGTTATTAAAAATTTTGAAAAAAGTTGTTCTTTGTTAAAACTCTTTTAACATAGATACTTTAGAAATTTACCAAACTCTTTGATAAATGCCTAAACCTAGGGTTTGGACCAATAACTCACCCAAGGATACATTAACCAATTTATATACAAAACATAAATTATAACCAAGAAGGTTTAGAACTATCAAATACCTCAACTCCCTCCTTCGTTAAGCTCCCCAAGTTTGAAGTGTCCAGTTTGAGACATACCAGAGCTTTTCCCAAGCTAGATATCCTTTCCTCTTCAAGAAGCTTGAACCTTCTCTCTTTGGTTGTCCAAACTTTTGGTTCTTGATCCTCTAGTTTAGAACTTGAGAATAGGGGATTTGTTTTTTATTTGAGCACTTTCACACTCCTTTCTCAAATGGAATAGAAGAAGAGTGTGTTGTTAAAGAACCCTTCTTCAAAAACAAACTCCCTCTCTCTATCTAATGTGGCTTTTAACCTTTCTTTCTCTAACTCTTAGAGACTTTCTCTCTCTAACTCTTACAGAAACTCAATAAAGAATAATATATATATATGTTTTTCTTGCCACTTATGTTAGGTAAAAGATGATTATCTATTAGTTTATATACTCATAAATCCTCTTCACATTTTCCTTTAAATGAGGAGAAGAATGGAAATGTTATCTAACTAATTCTTTGACTATTTGACTAGTCAATTTGTTAACAACGTTTAGGGTATAATTAGTAGGAATCCTTCTAACCCTCAATTGATCACATCTAATGTGGATTAGGCTTAATATCTCATGTTCATGCGTAATTATTTTATTTGTCAAAAACCTAAAAATTAATCATGCTAACTTGTATCTCATACAAATTATGACTTAATTGAAATTATCCCTTTGTGAAGTAAACTTCAAGACATGCTAGGGTCTTTGTAAATTTAATTACAAGTTAATTCAATTATCATTAAAAATTAATTAAACTCTTTAATTAATTATTAATATAATTTATATCCAAGCTATGGGAATTGCCTTATGGCGTATGACTTACTAGGTTCATGTTCTAATTTGTTATGGGATAAAGAAAACTCTTTTCTTTCTTCCAGTTTGTAATCCCATTTCACACTTAGCCTCATAAGTCATAAGTGACATCTAGTATAACATATGATAACTACATAATCGGAAATTAATGTCGACGATCATATCCTTAACATTGTATGGGCCTCTCGATCATATTCACTGTGCGTCGAATCCTTTTATTGTGGATTTCTGATCTTAACTAAGCTCATGGACTAGTCAAACCCTATATACCATATCATATGACCTCTATCTACTTCCAATTCTTAATAAACTCAATTTTTACTAGAAAATCTTTCTAATGAATCTTAACTACCCATGCCAAGGATTTGAGTATTAAAAACAACTAGAAGTCAAAAGATTCCTTCCTTGTTTACCCAAGTTAATGAATCCTTTCTTAGAGATCATTTACCTTAACATATCAATGATTATAGCCACTATATGCCATATAACAATACTTATTTAGCATCAGTATGTAAGCAATAACAAACCATAGCCACCAATATGCTAGATAACATGTCACCTCAAGTCTAAAGATTATATGCACAATTATAATCTAGATGATAAGATAATGACTAGTGGATAAAACCTATGCATCTATCATCTAACTTTACTACTCAACTTACTCATCACATGAGTATGTCCATATATTGTCACGACATCACATGTCTATAGCATGAGACCCACTTCCTCCATATAAATAAGTATCTCATACTTATCATGGATGATAACAAAGGTGATGGTCTTCTAGATTAATGGCATTCCAACCAATAATCCTCTAACCATGAACATATTTTAATGTCTATGGCAAAAAGAATTTCTCACTCATATTCTCAAATTCTTTAAGAATAGATTCTCTTACATAAAAATTAAGGAACATATATACATTTAATAGTCAAATGAATAACTCATTAAACAAAAATATATATGTATATTAAAATTTCTATATGGAATTATAATTACAAACATATAAATTGTATAAAGCTGTAGTGCATAAATCCCTAACATTTTTGTCCCCCTAGCTTGCCACAATCAACACGAGATTTTTTCTCTATCAAGATTCTTACTGCTATAGAAGTTTATTTTGATTAAGTTTAAGAGAGGAGACAAAATCGAATTTGGACTGTGAGAGGCTCCTACACTTAGATACTAGGTCCCAATGCTGTAAGAAAGCATCTATATTAAGAATAAACTAATCCACATTACCATATAAGTCACAATTCTAGTATTTGAGAAAGTATCGAAGCCTCCTAAGCTTTGAAGCCAATGACAAGAAGTGAGGCAAAGTAGACCAAAAATCACCGACCAAAGTACCAAAGCCAAGATAGGACCACCAGCAGTTAAGAATTCTAAAAGGCTTAGCCCCCAAGTTGACAAAAAAGATCACCTAACCAAATTGGTTTGTGATCATAGATCCCTCTGGGAAGCGAAAGAAGCTGAGAATAAGGGAAAATAGAAATCCAGACAGAGCTAACAAATGCTCGATCAATTCTGCTCATGCACAGCTTATTCCTCTAATTGAAACTGCTACCTTTTAGAGAAAGGTCAACGAAATTACCCTTGTTCATAAAATCAGCAAACCATTTAGAATTAGTATAGATGGTACTGTTAGGCCTATGATCATCTGCATAGAGAATCTGTTTGTAGTGCCCAATTAATAAAGTAGGGAATTTTTAGTAAGTATCTCTTAGGAAAGCAAGTCATCCCATAGAGAATATTGGGAAGAAGCATCACAGGAAGCAAAACAACAACAATAATACAATTTGCATTGCCAGTGGAAAAAGTGCCAAAAACAGCAGTCCATGATTTTTTAATGTAGTGAGAAATCAAAGTAAAAATAGTCTTATCCTAGGATAGAAGGATATTACCTAAGCTATTATTAGAGGGACTCAAAATCCAATCAAGTTCTCCTATGCCCAAAATGCTATGGATAAATGGAAAACTAATGTTGCTGCAATTAGTTTTTAGAATAGCACAGAACCCACCTTGTAAATTCTATAGAGTTTACCAATGTGGCAATGTTTATGAACAGAAAAGAAGCCTATTTAATTCCATGAAATAAGAAAAACCATAAGGGAAAAAAATCATAGTTGAGGCTTAAGAATGTGTTGCCTACCATGCAGTCGCTTCCCTAGTAATAAGGTTAGAGATGACCTTAATGACTTCAATATCATTTGTAGAAAAATGAAAACCCAACTTATTGCCCACATTAATTAAATTAGCAATTTAAAAACAAAATTCATAACTATAGTATGGAGAGTATTTTCAAAATGAACATTGCCATAATGTATGCCACTATTAGTGGGGTTTGGGGAAGGGAGAGAAGGAGCTTTAGAATTACCTTTAAGCTTACCTTTGTGCCTAGGCCTTTTCCCCATTTGATTAATACTTAAGAAGGATGTAAAATATCATCAATCGACTAGTAAGCTCGCTCCATAATTTGTACGTCTGACTTGAGGGATATGTGGGCTGATTGAGCAGCATTCTGTGGAGTTGAAATAGAAGGTTGTCCACCAAGTAAGTCATTATCAGGTGAAGTAGGAGCAAGATTGTCCAGACCTTTAGATGGTTCTAAAACTCCAAGAATAGAAAGACGGACATCTCTCGACACTACCATAGGTTGGGAAGGAGAAGTGACAGCATACGGAGCTATTGGCTAAGCAGTATCAGCAATAAAAAAAAGCTGTTGGCTGCTCAGAAGCATTTTTTACCAGCTGAGGATAAAACCTAGCATCCAAAGAGTTAGAAAATAGTGGATTCATCAAACATAAATGGCTTCAAAAAATTAGTGAACATATCAATAATAGAAGAAGAATATTGCACCATCAATGAAATAGAGATATAACAGGAGCTAATGTCAGTATCAAAGCTTAAACAATCATTGGAGTCATCTAAACCAGAGGGGAAGGCTCAATAATAGTCCTCACATATCAAGATATTCAACACAATATCCTCGAAAGCAATCCTCAGAATTTTTAAAATAAAATTAAGGTAAGAAGAACTTACAAGCATATGTGCAACAACAAAGTGAATTTTATTTCCAGTGTCAAAGTCTAGAATAATAATTTTTCAAAAGAACTTACTCAACCAGATGAAATAATCCCTAGTCCAAAGATTAAGGGGAATGCCATGAAAACACAGCCAAATGCATATTTTAGTGACACAAAATGACGATGATAAGCATGCACATTGGTATTCCACTTACCTAATATTGGAATGGCATTCTGCAGATAAGAATCCCTTTGCTTATGGGATTTAAAGGTTAGAAGAGAAATATTACCCCTCATAGATTAAAAGCTGACATCTTTGTGACCTGCACGTATAGGTTCCTTTTATATGGAGAAGACAGTGCCTTGATCATGAAGGAAAGCAATCAAAGATGTCTTAGCCAGCCTTCATTGATGGATTTTCAAGGGAAGTGCTCATCACTTACATTAAAAGGATTGCTAGTTTTCTCAGATGTTGTAACTTGTACATACGACTTGTTGTCCCTTTCCTTGATCACCATGATAGGTTTAGAAGGGTGAGTAGGCAGGTGTCAATAATTAGAAAAAGGGCGGCTATATAGAAAGACTTCTCTATGTAGCCTAAAAGAGCCAGTCGAGATAGTATTCACAAACTAAAGAACGCTTTCACAGTCGCAGACATGCCTCAGCCGAACAAAGGCATAATGCCTTATACTCCAAGCACTCTTTCTAGGTATAAAAGCCTCATCAATTTTCCAACATTTTGAAAGCAAATGATAGATTGCCTCTAAATTCCAATAGGAAGGTATGTTTGAGACATGAAGAATCCGGCCACAACCCGATGGAGTCTGGTGAATAGGGTGGAAGAATGGGTTGGGGATATGGTGGTTAAGGTTTGGACGGCTCATGTCGACATTACACTATAAGAAATTTCAGATTTACTGACCCCAATTACTGACCCAATTTTTGGGTCAGTAATAATTATACTTACTGACCCAATTTGGAAAAAAAATAAAATTGATTAATTACTGACCAATTACTGACCCAAAAAATGAGTCAATAAATTACTGACCCTTCGACGCTCAAGTTAATCAAAGGGTTGAATCACAAATGGAACAATATATATTTTAGAGCTTTTTGAGGATAGGTTTTCATTACCTTGTTCAGGCTGTTGATGTCTGTATTTATAGGGTGTGAAACCTTACTCATGGCGACATGTGGCAGCTCTGGGTACTTTGGCAGTGTACCTCTCCATAGGTCCTATGACACTTGTCAACTGTCAAATCCCAAACCTCGAAGGTCGCTAGAGGACAAGGCTTATGAGGGCCTCGGGTTCAGTTCTAGCTGGATGCTACAGGGTTCAGTGCTTGTCCTAGTAGGTAGTTAAAGCCAAACCATGCTGAGGCTAACCCATATCAATCCTCATTGCTCCTTTCTTGAGAAAGTGTCTTACTGATAGCATACTATTCCATATCCATGACACTCTATGTCTTTTTACTGCATTCTAGAATTTAAAGAAAGGGAAATATAATGCCTTCAGAATTCTCACCCATAGATTTTAGGCCTTTCAATGATTTTCCAAGCCTACTTTTCTAGAATGCACAATTAAAGGAGTGAAAACTCCTAAATTCCATTCCATCTTTAACTATTCTCTTTGTGAGATCTTTCCATTTATCAATAAATATATTGCTCCTTTCTTTACACCCTCTCTACCAGAATGAAGAACAAACTTGATCAAGTTTCTTACAAATAGATAATGGCATTCTAAAGTAAGATAATAAATATGTGGGAATGGTTGTGAGAACATCCTTTAACATCACATCTCTTCCTCCTGAGGAGAGCATGCTGGATTTCCATAGTTGTGTATTAGATTTTAGTCTGACCACCATCTATGAGATGGATTGGATTTTAGATCATCTCTAATTTGATGTTATTCCCAAATATTTTTGTGTTCATCCTGCTGTGAGGCCTTGCTCGAATGGCCTGCAGGATTTCCCCGATGAAGCACGCCTATGGGCTTTGCGGCCTGGAGGAAACCTTTCGGATTTCACCCTCGACATCGTGAATTGTGATCGTGTTCTCACATTTAGACATCCACATATATCCGTTGAAGTGCACGTAGTGTGTCATATGTTTAGAGTCGTCATATAATTCTTTAAGAAAAATAGTTTTCTAAGGTGATTAAGAAATCTTTTCAAATTAACTCTATTTTAGAAAATAATATTTTCTATCCTAATTGGAAAAGTTGTTCTTTTTGGACCAAAGTGGGATTGGAGATTTGTGATCTGAAAACATTTTTATGAAAAATAGTTTTTGTACCATTTTTAAAAGACAACTTTTGGCTCAAAAATCATGCAATTTCAATTAAAGTTATGATTTTCGTATATGCATGAAAATGAATAATGACATGTATGCATGAACATATGAATATGGTATGACAATCGCACAAAGCAATAAACACAATCGATTTTGCCAGAGGTCCTTCCTCTAGCCCACTTCAGGTTCTAGGAAAGGCATAACACCCCAAATAAAGAAATAAAATACATGATAAAAACTAATGAAATTAGGGGATCTCCACTACAGCCTTATAATCTAGGATAAGCACACATTCCTCAAAAGCAAGCCAAGCAGAAAATAACCATAATAATACAAAATAATTGAACACGATTGAATCAAACATAATAAGGACAAATATCCCAAAAATAATGAAATAAACAAATAAAAATAAAGGAAAAGATATTTTGGATTTGAAGCCGTGAAAGGCTTGCTGGCATATCCAATTGAATGGGAATCAAACCCCACACCGTTCTCCTTTCCCGAGAAGGGTGGGGTGTTCTAGTAATAGAAGGGTTATTTGATGTTCAGTAGCTAATTAATTTTAATTTATAAAAAAAATTAACTAATATGTTGTTAATCAATTCTGAACTTGATTAATGAAAATTGATTTTTGAATTGTGTAGTACCTCAATTGATTTTACTGTTTGATTGATTTTAGTTATGAAAATTGAATTTTCCATAAAATTGCCTTAGATCAGCATTAAAGGGCTTAAAAATACGTTATGATAAACATGCCTTAAGTCTAAATTAAAGGGCTTAAAAATAATTAGTAATTCAGAGAGAGAGGGTATACTATATCGCAATTACCTTTGCTTTGCGGGACTTTGGAATTGGCAGGTCGGAAGGCTTGAGAAATTCGAATGAATCCCTATTGTTTTAGAAGAGCTAGATAGTGTGTCTGCTTGGAGTAAGAATTAGTAGAATCATGCAAGGATGAACTAGATTGATGTCTAGAGATACTGGAATTGGTATGTCTGTAGTGTCGAAGCTGAAACTTTGATCACCTTGAACTATCAATGATGTGTTTTTTTTATCGATTTTGGTGTTTAGAAGGCTTAGAATAATGTTTTGGAAGCTTTGTGTGTGGAAAATAGCATAAAAGATCGTCATAAAAATTCTAGAAAAAACCTAAAACCTGAGTCTGTTCTGAAATGAAAAATTTATAAGGAATCGTGCTTGAAACCCTAAAAACTAAGTGGCGTGTGCACAACATGCCTTATGAATGTGCATTGGAATTTAATCATGTGTCAGGGAATATATGCATGTGTAATTCCATTTACGTATGCGTAAATCCTTAAACGTATTCATTTTAGGCCTGGGTTTCTGGACTTAGTTTTCTAGGCTGGTTCGATCCGATCAAATTCAATTTTTTTTTGGTTTTGTAGGTTCGTTTGAAGGTCGATTTGAGCCCATTCAGAACCGTTGGTCTAGTACTAATGGGGTGGAAGCAATGGTGTAAAATAGAGGTTTCACAGCTACCACCCTTAGCAATCGTATTCATAGGAACGTGACTGCTAAACGTGAATGCAATAAATGCCACAGTTAAACTTTTGCTTATAAATAGGGCTTAGGAATATCATTTTCATCCATAAATTCCAATTTTCTGACATTTTCTATGAAAATCTCTTCTTCCTTTCTGGTTCAGAGAAAAAGTTGTTTCGATGATACCAGTTTCGATTATTGAAAAGGAGGAGGAAGATTTGTCTAGATTCATGAGTACATCACTAGAGAGGGACCCTATTTTACCCTTTGAGCTTACATTGGATGACGATCTTATTAACAATCTGTGATTCAACTGTTCTGTCGGAGAATTACTCGATGAACTACCAGATTTACCCACCGGGGCATCCAATCCTATTACTATACCATTACCGGATTGGGATAGTACTGATAACTTGATGATGGATAGATCTCAACCATTCACGCCTACCAACCCAGATCTATTGATGATATGACAAGCTCACACTAGCTATCTTGGCTTCTCAATAGTATGTTTTCCTGTCTCTCTTTATTTTTTTCGTGCCATCTTTTTATATTTATATATTTTTTTATTATTTTTTATGGCATTCCTTGACTTTGCTCTCGCATTTTATTTTTATGAAAAAATAAAAGAGAGTTAGAAATAATTGGATTTGAAAATAATGAGGATAGAATCGGTTCTTGTAGGATGGCAGTTTCAGTCAGAGGGGTAGTAGGTCTCACCTTGATAAGGTGATTGATTTTCTGAATCCCACGGAGAGGTTGCTTAGTGAGTAGCTCCGGCTCACTTATTGGGCTAGTTGCAGTTAGACATAGGGTGTGCTCTAGATAAAAATCTAAATGGTGGTGGCTGAACACCAATACTTTTCACTTGCCTGTGGGGGAGATGACTATGACCCCATTTGAGGGGTCATGGTTGATCGGGATACACTTTAGGCATCGTATTGTGGTTTTTGATGTGAGGGTGAGACAACACCATGAGTTGTGGATTCTGTTAGGGGAGCGCTTGTCGTGTGATGGTTACAGGAAGATTCGGAGGATTGCCTTACTAGACTTGTTACCCGGATGGATCAACAGATTAATAATTTTACTATTGATTAATGTCCTCGAGTTTGCTTGTTGATCATTCCATTGACCATATTTCTATACAATGAGTCAGGCTGGGTTGATATGAAGATTTTGGCCTTGCTAGAGAACCTGAGAGATTTGGGCAAGTATGTCTGGGTCGGTGTCACCCTAGTCATGGCATATAGAGGTATGGGCGCATTGTTTATAGTTTTCCAAATCAGCATTTTGTCCACTGCTATTGTTTAGGACGTCAGTATTACCCTTTCATTTCATTGGCTACGATGCTTTGTCAAATTTATTAAACTGTCTATTTTCTTTTATAGTTGTGGGCCTTCACCCATTTTGGTGAGATTGCCCCCAGGGTCATACTGGGGATCAACTTCCCTCTCCCCTTGGGAGGATGTGGTGTAGAGAGTCCTATCTTCCTAAACAGGAGACTTTTACATTTTCTTATTATCGGTGCATCTTGGAAACTATGAGTCAAGTATGTTGGATTGACTTGACTTGTACTATTTTAGTAGATTTTTGATTTACCACTTTTCATAATTTCAAGTTACATGGAAGCCCTTCCAGATGATCCAAATAGAGGACGCAGATCGAGAAGCTATCGGTATTGCTGCCACTCATAGGCAGATTCTGCTAGGTTCAATTGTGATGATGGAGTTCTCCCTTGGGGAGCGTGTCATGGTTCATTCCATTACCGAGAGGATGGTACTAGCTG
>CAOJBK011566040.1:0-11325 GCA_948294925.1 Codiaeum variegatum
AGATTGAGATGAATCTGATTCAGACTAGTCTTCTTCATGAGTGATGGCGAACAAACTCCCATGTGTAGCTTCTTCTTGTTTAGATAGCAAGGACTCAAGATCATCTTCAAAATCTTGAGAGAGATGAAGGCAAGTTGCTGCCTGTTGGATCATCTTTGCTGCTTTTCTGAGGATTCTATGGACAATTCTTTGTAAAGTATCCTTTTTTGTTGCAGATGAAGCATTTTTCCATCTTGAAGCTCATGTTCTTTTTCTTCTGAAAATACCTATACCTCATCGTTGGAGATTTAACAGAATTCTTTTTGAATCTCTTATGTTTGTATGGGAATTTCTGGAAGTGTTTTCCATGTTTCTTCTTCCCTAAGAATCACGACTTGATTACTTGCATTGCAGGTATTTTCTGTCACAGGCTTTATCAACCAAAGAGTTATGCTTTGAGAACTTTTTGAATAAGTCCTATTGATCACATAACCATTGAATCTCATTGATAGTGAATTGCCATAATTCTCCCATGGTGATGGAGGTGACTGGTCTTCCTAGATCTGCAATTCTTCTATTGACTTCAGGTTGAAGCTCCTTGGGGAGAGAGGAGATGAAGGTGTATTTTATGGTGTCATCTCCTTCATTAGGGCCAATGAGATAGTATAACTTAGACATGGCAGTATAATGCCTTTCTAAGTCATTCATCTTCAAGGAACAGCATCTCCTTTCAAAATATTCTTGCTTCTGCCTTTTGAGAATCAATCCACTATCTCCAAGGAATTGATTATGAAGTAGGGCTATGGCATGTCCTACTGTAGGCAGAGTTGTAAAGCTGGTCTTTACATAAACTGATTGGTTCTAGAACCAATCTCTTAAGCTTCCAGTAAACCTAGTTGTGAATTCAATGAGAACCTTCCTGAGAGTCATGCCTTCTTGTGACATTTGGACATCGATCCAAGCTATAAATTGGGACAGCCTTTCTTGCCACTTTGATGGAGGGATATCATCAGAGGTGAACCATGGACTAGTGCTTAGTCTTGATGTTAAAGTAGGCATGCTTGTGGTTTCTTCATAGCCATTGAAATCTGGATCTATTTCTTCTACCTTTGGCTCATGTTGTTCATTCATGAGGATTCTGGTGATGTCAGCCATTTCTTGAGATGAATTTGAGGTAGATGAACATGTTTCTTCTCCAATGAAGTTTTGATCCGATGGCTTTTCAGGTTCTTTTCCTTTTGAAGATGTAGCTCTTAATGAATCAGTATGGAGTTTAAATGATTCAGCAAAGGAGCTAAAAGGAAATTTAACTGATGGTGTAGGTGGAGGAGGAATAGGAGCAAAGGCTACACGTGGGGAAGCAATGTAGGGAAATGGATGTGATATGGATGATTGGGAAGATGTGAAAGTGGGGACCACAAGAATTGGATCCTTAAGGTCTCTTTCAATCTGGTCCAAGTATATCTTGATCTGTCTGATTTCCCTTTCTTTTGGTCTAAATTCCTCAAAGAAGATTTGTTGATTAGGCCTTCTAAGATCTTAATCAAGAAGATCAAATCTTTATTTCAGAGTATGGTATAGACCTAATACTTCTTTGGTGAATTCTAATATCTTCTAGTCAACTTGTCTGGTGTGAAAGATTGCCTGGTCAATCTTACCATCAATTTTTCGAAGGTAAAAGTTTTGAGCTAAGGCATTGCTGGTCTGCCAGTTAAGGACTTGTTCTTCTTGAGTCAAACCCTTCATTGTTCCAGAGGGTAAAACTTCTGTAGGAACAATTTCTAGTTTCCTGTTATCAACTTTTTCCAGAGGAGGAAAATCCATGGATTGAAACATAAAACATTCTACCATGGGTCGAGTCATTAAAGACTCAGAATGATGGTCTTCCATAGAGCAAGAAGGAGCATGTTCTTACTTTATTATGCCTTCATATTTAAGGATCTTCATAGCATCCTGATAACATGGAAGTGGAGGTGGAGAAGGAGTTGCTTTCTTCTTTGGCAAAGTGGGCCCAATTAGTTTATTTGGGACCACTTTCTTTGCTGGAGACTGGCAATCTGGTATTTGCAAAGAGCCATACTTGTCTGGCCATATGTATTTATCTGAATATTGCTTCTCCTTGGGTATACCAACCCATGGGCCTTTGGGACCGGAGTCATCATCATCATTTCTTCGGTGGTATGAACAAGGACTACCATAGAATCGTTTAGGAATGATTATAGGTTTCTTGGGGATGTGCCATTCTGCATCTTATTCACAAAGACACCCAGGATCACACGTGCTAGATCCTGGAAGTTCCCATAAGAAGTGTCCATCTATCCTTGCTGGATAGACATGGAGGCCATTATGAAGAAAAGAAACAACTGGGAGTTTCTTTTCCCTTGGAAAGTAGATTGGCTCAATCATGGAGGCGTGAAAGATTGCTGGAGCTGTTGTATCTTTTATCTTGGTAAAGACAGTCTTGACCGTTCCATCCTTTTCCTTTATGAACAAAGGATCAGTGGCCTGAACGGGCTTATTCTGTTGTTGGTGAAGCTTTTCATAGTTGGTTAGCCACTCTAATGGAATCAACTTCTTCAAGTCTTCCTTGTCTAGTTGCCTTGGAGTCTGGACTATGGTTGGGACTTGTCCAGATTCTACAGTGATGAATAAAGCATCTGTGGATGATTAAAATCCAGGGAGCTGTATATTGATTGCATGATCTTGAAAGCGATAGACAATCTGATGGTGGAGTGTTGCTGCCAGAGAGTCAGCAATCTGGTTTACTCCAGTGATCTGCACCTGTACCTTCAATGCTGTAGAGAGATAGGGATCATTCAAACTCATGTTAAAATTCTGGGAAGAATTTCAGGACCACACTTCCAGTGTTGAGGGTCATGACTATGGATCTTATCACAGCATGCTCGTACTTTAAGTACCTACTGTTAAGGAGTGACATCCTTGCAGTAATAGGTAATCCCATCCTTCCATGATAGGATAGGACTAACCTAATAGCTCTAAGATGGAGGTGAGTATATCCTTGCTTTTTCCATTCCTCAATAAATCCATGAGGAATTTTCAGGTTGATATATTGCTCCTGGATAGTTGCTGTTAAAGAACACTGAGTGAGTGATGAAGACTATATGTATTCTTTAACTGTGAGAGCTGGTTTAGAAATCAAATGTTGAATTGATTTCTTGATATAGGATTGTTTTTTTAAAGACATTATAAGGGTTGATTATGCGTACAAGGGATTTCTCAGTTTGTACAGAATCAGAGATGTGAGAGATTTCAATAAGATGATCAATCTTATTGGTGAGGTGTTTTTTACAGGAAGGTGAGAGTTGAGGGGTTGAAGTTTGTGTTGTAAGTTCAGTAGATGTTGAAATGTTGGATGTGGGGTCTCTTCTTCTTCTTCTCTAAATCACCATGGCTCTGATACCAAGAGGGGTATGAGAGCTGAACAATCCAGTGGTTCGCACACTGTGCTCAAGGTTATGCAACTCGAGGCCTGTTCCTCACACAATAGCCTAAAGCGGTCCACCTGACCTGGAGGTCGACGTTCTTTTGGAACAGCCTAATTTTGACGGCCGAGCTAGTTCTGTTGAATTTTGCTGGATGATCAGATCATGAACTGAAAAACTGAAGAACAATCTTCATTGCCAAGATGATGAAGATTAGAAGAAGAGAGAGAAAGAAGCTTAGAAGAACATTTTTGGAGAGAGCTGAACATTGTTTCACAACATTTCGCATTAGTAATGAAATATTATATGTACTAATGAAATTACTCTTAAAAAGGGGAATATTGCATTACCATGACTAATTAATTAAACAGTATTTAATGAAAATTAATTAAAGGTCCACCCACTAACACATAAAAAAAAAAAAGGTAAATGGTGTTGAATTATGAATTTTGAAGAATTTCCACATGCAAGATTTTGAAGCCAGCAATGAGCCAGCTATAATAGAGACGTGGGGTTTTCCTTTTTTGTTTTTGTGTACAACATACTTCTTCAAGTTAACAAATCACAATCACATACCTTTTTCCAATAAAGTATCTGCCAAATTTATGCTTTGCGTTTAACTTTTATGTATAGAGAATTTATAAAATCAACGGATTTTTTTTTCCCAGTTCACAATATTAACAGTCTAATTCCTTTCAATTCCAATAATTTCGTGTTATAGAGTCAAAAATTACATTTCACTATATCAAAAATTAGGTCAATTCTAAAGTGCATCAGGTCCCTGAAAAAAATGATTTATACTACTATATGATAAACAAGTCGACACCTTTTTATATAGAAACTGACAGTAGAAGGCAAAATAGAGCATCAAAGAGATTTGAATCAAGCTCACATTCTCTTGTTCATGTTTTTGGTAAGCCAAATGGGTTGGCTCACATTTTTGCCAAAGTTGCCATTTATTTTTGGAAAAGGAGCCTCCCTGTTTTGGATGTGATGCTTGTGTATTTTTTCAAATTTAGACCATACCGGTAGGTCTGACTGCTAACTGGACCCGATCATTATATAAAACCCAAAAATTAGTATACCCGATATGAACCTGCCAACCTGTCCGAACTGGTCAGCTTTTTTTAATCAAACCGCGTTTTAAAAAAAAATCCAAATTGAACTTAAAATGTTTGTTTCATTTGGACAACTCTAATTTGAGCTTATTCATAGCATTGTCACCGTTTGTAAGTGGACACTCTTTCTTATACACTGCAACTTCTCTTTCACAATTTCTCTTTGGTTGATGTGAGATTAATTTTCTTTCTTTTTCTAATCTTTTTTCTATTTTTTCTTTTTTTTTTTCTATCATTTTCTTCATCTTTCCTAACCATAAAATTATTAAATTATATATATATCAACTTTAATTGGACAATAAATTAATAATTGAAACTTAATCTATATTTCAATTTAAATATAAATGAAAATATAAATAAAAGAAATTATTTTTTTAAACTATTGTTAATATTTATGCTTTTAAATGTTAGTTATAAATATATTTTAAATTTTAATTCTTTTATTTTTATAATCCTACATCATATATAAAATATATCAAATTACTTAAATTTATTTTTTATATGTAAAAATTTATTTAAAATTTAAATTATTTATATTTATATATTTTATAATATTATTTTAAATACCTGTTTAATCTCGATTCAATCCTAGTTTAACCATTGAACTCATGAATCTTTCTCTTTTATCGGTTCGAATTTAAAAACTTTAATTCATCTTAATCATATGACCCACTTCATACTTGGAAAGGAAAATAGTAAATTTTATCTTGCAATATATACTAAGCTTTTGCGCAGCCCATTTATTTTCAATGTGACTAGCACCTAATTCATTTTTAAACTAAAGATAATATATATACCAATATTTATGAGTATTATACTCAACAAATAGTGAATATAATCTCTAAATGAACTCTTATTACTTTGGATTCTAGGATTAGCTTGCATAATAAATAAGGTGAGTTGGAGGGTAAAACAATGGTGGAGTGAGTACTTTAAGATTTCAAAGATCGCTTAAAGCTCCTTCAAGCTCTTAGACATGAAAATTAGGATTTTTTTTTTTAAAAAAGAACTTTCTATCATATCTTTAAATATGTGCCATAATCCCTGTATATAACATTGGATGGAATCCCAAGGTGGATAAGTATCAAATATTGGTTATGCTAAGTAGAGTCCATAGGATAAAAACGGTGTTAATTGATGCAGAATTTCAGAGAATATTATCACAGAAAAATGTATATTCAGTATATCTTTACAAAAAAACAACCACTGACTATTTATAGCCATTTCTAGCAAAGTTAATGCCATGATCAATGGCTTGATTATTAACATATACAAGGAAGCTAAGTTAATGTCATGATCAATGGCTTGATTATTAAGATATACAAGGAAGCTAAGTTAATGCCATGATCAACGGCTTGATTATTAGCATATACATGGAATAATAAGCTGGAGAATATTTATAGATATGTTGCATCTTGGACAATTAATTTACTCAATTGTTGTCATTTTAGTCTTTTCCACCCCCTTCAAACTCAAGGTGGTATAGTTGATGCCAGCTTGAGTTTGTTCAGAAGTTCTTGAAATTGAGTTGGAAGATGTGTTTTGGTAAAGACATCCGAAGTTTGATGAACAGATGAGACATATTGTAAAATGGTGGTGCTTTGAAGAACATGATAGCAAACAAGGTGACAATCAATGTCAATGTGTTTTTCTCATTCATGAAACACGTCATTATGTGAAACCTGGATTGCACTGCTATTGTCACAACGAAGTGTAGTGACAGAAGGATGAGTGACACCCATATCAGTTAATAACCATCTCAACCAAAGTAACTTAGATGTAGAATTAGCAAGAGCATGATACTCAGATTCAGTGCTGGAGCAGGCGACGACAGTTTGTTTCTTGCTTCTCCAAGAAAAAAGAGAATCACCCAAAAAGAAATAATAACTTGTAGTAGATCGTCGATCAATTGGATCACTAGCTCAGCAATATCAGAGTAACCAGATAGTACCAAAGAAATATCAGCAGAAAAATGTAAACCATGAAAAAGAGTTCCCTTGACATAATGAAAGATCCGAATGACTGCAGCAAAATGAGATGAATGAGGAGCATGCATGAATTGACTAACCAAATGAACAACATATGAGATACCTGGTCGAGTAACAGTGAGATAAACAAGACTTCCAACTAGTTGATGGTATAAAGTAGGATCATCAAGTGGAGTGCTAGGGGTGAACAAAATTGAACAGAACCGAAATTATCAATTTGGTTGGGTTTTTTGGCTCAGTTTTAATTTTTAAAAATCGAATTCGGTTTAAACCGAACTGAAATTTTAATACTATATAATAAAATTAATATTATTTATAATATTTTATAAATTATTAGGAAAAATTACTAATATTTGTATTACATTTATATTTAATGTCTTAACAACTTTATAAATAATAATATTTGGGTATAAAATGTATAATTTTTATTAAGATACTATATAATTATATAAAAATTTTGGTATAAAAAAATATTTCGGTTTAAAACTGAACCGAAATTCAGTTTGATTCGGTGTATATTAAATTTCTGTTTGATTCGATTTGTTATAATATTGAAATTTTAATTTTTGATTTATTCAGTTCGATTTGGTTTTAAACCGAATGGACTGAATGCTCACCCCTAAGGAGTGCCATCCAATGGAGTAAGTTTACAATTGAGCTCTAAAGGGGTTGAAGCTGTTTTACCATCAGTAATACTAGCTCGAGAAAGTAGATCAAAGGCATATTTTGCTTGAGACAAATAATAGCCTTGAGAATTATGAGAAACCTCAAGACCTAAGATATAACTGAGTGTACCAAGGTCCTTCATTTCAAATTGTTTAATAAGTTTGGACTTCAGAAATACCAGAGATGCCACTGTCTGTAATGATCATATCATCAACATAAAGTAACAAAAGTATAATTCCATGATCACTGTGACAAATAAATAATGTTGAGTTATATTTACTGGAAACAAAACCAAATTGAGTGGGAGTTGAACTGAATTTTACAAACCATGCCCGAAGAGCTCGCTTCAGTCCATACAGAGCTTTTCGAAGTTTACAAACTTTATGAGTGGAGTGATATCCAAGAGGAGGTTTCATATAAACTTCTTCAAAAAAGCCAACATTAAGGACGGCATTTTTAACATCCATCTAAAAAAGTTTCCATTTGTGGACTGCAATAATGGCTAATAGACTATGAAAAGGTGTTAATCGAGCCATTGGAGCAAAAGTTTCTTCATAGTCTATTCCATATTCCTAAATGTATCCCTTGGATACTAGGCGAGCTTTATAACGTTCAACAGATCCATCAGAGCGAGTTTTGATTTTGTAAATCCATTTACAACCAATAGGGATTTTGTTGGGAGGAAGATCTATTAGGTCCCAAGTGTGAGTTTTCTCCAATGCTTAAATTTCTTCAGCCATAGCCTACCCCCAAAGAGGATCATTAATAGCCTCACGATAAGAGTGAGGCTCATTGAGTGTTGCAATAGAAAAATAACAGTGAAAATCTTAAAGGTAACTAGGAGTTTCTCTTACCCAGTTTGAACGACAGAAATTGGTGTCAAGTGCAAGTGCAAGTTCAAGTTCAGGAGCAGAAGCAGGATCAACAGTTGGAGCAAGTTCATGTGGAGCAGGTGTGGAGGTATCAGTCTCAATTGTATCAGAATCACCTGAATCAAAACTAGGAAACAATTCGATAGAAGGATTTGTAAAAAATAAAGAGTTAGTGGTGACAAAATTGTGAAACCTGGAGAAAGTGGAGAACATGGTGTTTTCCCAAAAGGTAACATGAAGAGAAATGGGAAGTTTATTAGAAATAGGATTCCAACAATGATAGCCTTTGTGTTCAATCCCATAACCCAAAAAATAACACAAATGAGCACTAGGTTCTAATTTTGTATGTTCATGAGGTTGTAAAAGAATAAAATAGGTATAGCCAAAGGATTTAAGAATTTTATAGTCTAGAATTTTGCCATACAGTTTCTCATATGGTGATAGATTTTGGAGAGCTAAGGTAGGAACTAGATTAATATTATATACAGAAGTGAGTGTTGCTTCTCCCTAAAATTTTTCTTGACGAGAAGCAAAAAGGAGAATAGCACAAACAAAATCTAAAATATGATGATGTTTTTGTTCAGCTCGACCATTTTGTTGGGAAGTGTGAGGACATGAACGTTGATTAACTATTCCTTATTGTTGAAGAAAATGAAGCAATGATGATTCACAATATTCCATGGCATTATCTGTTCGAAGAATTTTAATTGTGGAGGTAAATTGAGTTTTAATCATATTTGCAAAAGTAATGTAAATATGTGGTAACTCTGAACGATTTTTCAAAAATATATCTCAGTAAATCGAGAAAATCCTCAATATATAACACAAAATAACAAAAGCCATTTATTGAAGGAACGAGAAAAGGTCCCCAAATATCAAAATGAATTAAGTCAAATGGATTGGCAAAAATGGAATTATTATTATTATTATTAAAAGATAATGCAGGTTGTTTAGCAAGTTGATATTCTAAACACTGAAAAGACTCAAATTTTATTGAACCAAACAATCCACAAGAAATTAAGGACTGAAGTTTACTAGCAGAAGCATGACCAAGGCTGATGCACCATTGAAGATTGGGAGAAGTAGTAGTTGTTGTGGCGAAAACAAGTTGCCGAGGAAGATTAAGAGATATAAGTTCAAATAACCACCCCAGCCTGCGACTCGTCCTAAGAATCTGCCCCGTCTGCGGATCTTGTACCTAACAACTAAAATGACAAAATTTTACATTTAGTCCTTTTTCACCTGACCAACTGATATAAGATTTAATGATAGGTTTGGGATATAATAAGTGTCAAAGAGGCTAAGCTGGGGGTAGAGGCATGACCAGTATGAGTAATGTGCATTTTAGTTCCATTTGCTGTCTGTATTGGAGGTAAAAAGAAGTAAGTGCAGTAGAGGATAAGAGATCAATATCTGTGGTCATATGATTACAATAGACAGAGTAAAAAAAAGCCAATTTTAATTACCTGGAGTGACAGACATTGCAGTAGAGGAATTCAAAGAGATAACTTATTTGAGTAAGGCTTCAAGTTCACTCATTGTAATAGTAGTGGGGGTTTCTATTGTAGCATCACTGACAGATGTTGATCCAACCTTTGACCAATTTTTTATTTTAGAAAATCCATGGCAAGCAAGTTGGACAATTCTCAAGAATGTGACCATAGCTATGATAATATCTGCTTTCTACAGTAAGGCAATTAGCAAAATTATGACAAGGATTGTTACAGTTCTTACAAAATTGATTGCTAGATTTCTGATTTGATGATCGAATAGTTACAGGAGCCATTTTAGAATTTGGTTGCTTGCTAATACCAAGTCGAGTTTCCTTAAAGATAAGTTTTTGGATAGTAGTGTCCAAGGTTGGGAGAGGTTGGCGATGTAGCAAGGAGGCACGCATAGCTTCATATTCAAGGTGAAGAGCCATGAGAACATGAATCAGATGGAGATGGTCTTTATTGATTTTAGCTTGGGATAATTGATTACATACTAGTTGAACCTAAGCAATAATATCATTGACAGGCTGGCAGGATTCCTGCTTGAGATTATGCAAAGTACTCCATAGTTGAAAATAATGTGCAAGACCAGTGGTTTGATACATGTTTTCCAAGAAATCCCAAATTTCTTTTGCAATATCAAATTCAGCAAACAGTATGCAAATCGATGGAACAAATGTATTACAGAACCAAGTGATGATCCTGTGGTTTTTTCTATCCCAATCCTTGAGGAGATCTATAAACTTTTCTTCTAATTCATTCTGGTCTTTTGTGGGTTTGGTGATATCCCCAATGACTACATGCCAGAGCTTGTGCCCATTGAAGAAGCTTTTCATTCCTAAATCCAAATGTTATAGTTGGATCCATTCAAAACTATTGCGATTACTTTTTTAGTGTCTGATTTATACATTTTAAGGAAATCGAGACAAAAAGAAAACAGAAGACAAAGATGGAATTTCACAAAACAAAGGCTAATTTTTTATTCAAAAGGCCTAAAAACCTTAAGATCAAGTCTGGTTTTGTCAAGAACTGGTAAAAAAACAATAGAGCAATGGATTGCAAGAACAGATAGAAAACAAAATTGAATCACAAAGACAATGGATGAATCAAAGCTCTGATACCATGTTAATTGATGAAGAATTTTAGAGATTATTATCACAGAAAAGTGTATACTAAGTATATATTTACAAGGAAAAATCACTGGCTATTTATAGTCGTTTTTAGCTAAGTTAATGCCATGATCAATGACTTGATTATTGGCATATAAAAGGAATAATAAGCTAGAGAATATTTACAGATATGTCACATCTTGGACAATTAATTTAGTCAATTGTTGCCATTTTAATCTTTTCCATTAATAGAAGGATTGTGGTCCGCCTAAATAGTGGGGCACATGTCCCAAGATGTTAGAAAAATATTATATAGGTGTACTGTGATGATATGTACAATTACAAAGACTTTTTATGGCTCCCTTGAGAGGATGAAGGTAAACTTTGAAGCATAGGCTTTTCTCTTTATTGATGCTCTTCAAATCTTTTTCCATTAATAGGCTTTGGTTCTCTTTAGTTTTTCAACCTGAGGCTTCTTATTTCCCTTTTCATCTCATGTTGGAGATGTCTATTTGGACCCTTATTAGAGGCACATATTGCTTTATTGATAGCAAATGCCTTTGAGTCCGAGCTCTTTGTCAAGCAAACATTGTTCATGCACTTAAAATGTAATCCTTTTAGAGGTTTACCTCTATTATTTCTAGTGCCAGGAGGTCA